>APFE030973726.1:117338-182895 GCA_000404065.3 Pinus taeda | reverse complement strand
AAGTTATAGTAAGAACCGGGATCGATCCTCACCCACCTCAACAAATTCCCAATCCAAACACTGAAGAATCCTGAAATCAAGAAATTAAAGGCACCACATTCTTTAATCCAAGGTTCTAACCACCAAATTGACATATGGGGGAGCTAGAGAGGAGTTAACTTGCAACCACGCGGAGAGATTAAATTCCTCCTAACTAAATGACAGAAGCGTCAGCTACGGATCGAAGTCTGCAAATTTGTCAAACGCTCTAACTAAATTTGCACATTCATCTGATCACCTGTGACTATTGAAACTAATACATACAAACCAAATGAGGAAAAGAAGGAAACGTTAGAAGGCCGTACCTTAAAAATAAGGGTTTGAATCGCATGAAATGTGTTGAAATGTAATTCCAACTGCAACGCTTGCCGGAATCAACCATGGCAACAGGGACTGCAAATAGTGTTTCTTCCTCGAAAACCGTCATGAGTTCATCGCACGGCCTTTTTCGTGATGATGGTATTTTTCAAACGGCAGTGAACACACCCATTGATTGACATGTGTCTGAGTAGTTTTGTCAAAATAGTTTTCCCCGGAACGTAAAATTCAGCACAAAAGGGCTTGCGATTCCCTGTTTGATTGAAACCAAAGTTTGAAGCCATACGATTGAATCAAGCTTTGATGTACCTCTGCATCATGGACGTGACATGAAGTAATTTTTCCATTGACCGTCAGTTTTGCCAGTGAAATAATTAATGAAATCTATGATCATTGGTAAATGTAGGTAAAACTTTGATATCCCCGTTCGATTGAAACCAAAGTTTGAAGCCGTCCAATTGAATCAAGCTTTGATGTACCTCTGCATCATGGAAGTGACATGAAGTAATTTTTTCATTGACAGTCAGTTTTGCCAGTAAAATAATTAATGAAATCTACGATGATTGGTAAATGTAGGTAAAACTTTTAATTTTATTGTTTTTTATGTATGAGAGTATAGCAACAAGTAAATGTAATGTCATTTTTTTTTATGTTGTTCGTTGAATATGTTTTGAAAATATATGCAGAACCGTAGAAGGCACTGTATGTAGAAGGCACTGTATATAATTTTTTTTTCGTTGTTTGTTGAGAAAAAAATGAGAGGGAGCACGCAGCAGCATGAATGTAATTTGTGTTGGTGAATATGTAATGCAATATCAGAGACGCAACAACGCGTATGTATTGAAAATTTTACACACAATTGTGTAACTTTTTGCAGGCAAAGACAATGTTTTTCAGGAGAAGACAGTGAATTTTTTTTGTGGAACTGAAGCATTCTTGGTGTAATCTCTCTGTTAGAGAAAGGTCTTTTCTATAACAGTTGATTTATTATTAATGAATACAAGTTTCTCTGTGTGTGTAAAACTCTGTTCTTTAGAAACATTTTTAGCTTCCATGTGTTAAGAAACGGAGCATTATTCTTTGTTCAGTTTTTGTTTCGAATCATCAGAAATTCCCAACATGGTATCAGAGCTTGTCCAGGCTCTTTGAAGGTGTCAAAGACGCTGAAGGAAGGATTTCTTGCTGTAGCAGCTTCTCCAGCAGAGTGAAGACTCAGTCAAAAAAATCCAAGGTATTTCTCAATATTAGTTTTTTGTGTTACTGTCCTCCACAGTCAGCTATTTTTACACAGTCAAGTATTTTGAAGCATAGTTAAGAGTGCAAGAATGGCTGGAGCTAGCACTAGCATGGGTATCTGTAATACCCAGCTCCCACAATTTAATGGGAAAAACTATGACTATTGGGCAATATCTATGAGAACTTTGCTTCCTTCCCAAGACTTATGGGAATTTGTTGAGGATGGTTTTGAAGAACCAACAGATGAAGATGAGCTTAATAATTTAACTCAGGCAGAGAAAGAACTGCTGAAGAGCTATAAGAAGAAGGATTCTAAAGCCCTCCACTTTTTGTATCAAGCAGTGCATGAGAGTGTGTTTCCAAGGATAGCAGCAACCAAGAAAGCCAAAGAAGCATGGTAAACTCTCAAGATAGCCTATCAAGGCATGGAGAAAGTGAAGGCAACAAAACTACAGTTGCTGAGGAGAGATTTTGAGAATCTTTGCATGAAGGAGTCAGATAATAATGACTCATTCTTCACACATGTGATTGGCCTGGTCACACAGATAAGGTCTCATGGAGAAATTCTTGAAGAAAGGAGGATTGTGGAGAAACTATTTGAGGGATCCTACCTCAAAGTTCGATGTGTGATTGTCACACCATAGAAGAGACAAAGGATCTCCACAACTTCTTCTCCCAGTTGATGAACCTACAATGATCGCTGATAACACATGAGCAAGAGATTGGTAGAAATGAAACTCATCTCTAAAGCCAATGGGCTTTAAGACACCCAGATGATCCCTTTGGAAGAGGAAAGAGGTCAAGGCAGAGAACAAGAGGGAAGAGGCCAAGAAGCCAAAACAGAGGTGGAAGAAATAGTCCAGCAAATGCTCAAGGAAGAGGCAGCAATCCAAATCAGAACCAAGGCCAAGGCAGCAGCCAACAAAGTGGACAACATCATGCTCAAGAACAAAGGTATGATAATTCCAATGTCCAATGTCAGTATTGTAAAAAATATAGGCATTATGCAAATGAATGTAGGAAGAAGTAGCATGATATGAATAATAGAATTAGTGCAAATTTCACTAGAGAAAATATCAGCCAAGATAATTTGTTTTTAGCCTGTAATATGACTAAAGCAAAGAGTGAAGATGTATCGTTTCTAGACTCCAATTGCAGTAACCATATGACAGGAAACATAGCCCTATTTTCTAAGTTAGATCAGAGTGTGAAGTCACAAGTCACACTAGGGACTGATAGTAAAGTTTCTGTTATGGAAAAAGGAGAAGTAAATGTCTTAACAAGGAAAGGTGAAAATAAAACCATAGCAGATGTTTATTATGTTCCTGGAATGAAATGTAACCTCTTAAGTATTGGACAACTTATTCAAAAGGGGTACAATGTTTTCTTTGAGAATGATGTATGCACCATCATGGATAAACACCCAGCAAACGATGTATTGCTAAAGTGAAGATGACAAGGAACATAATGTTCCCTCTTAGAATGAAAGAAGATTTAAATAATGGAGAAGAAATAGCAGCAGTGACCCAAGAGGCTTTCCAAAGCAAACCAAAAGATGAAAATTGGTTGTGGCACTTGAGATTTGGACATCCAACTTTGGAGGTCATAACTTGTTGAATAGAAAAGGAATGGTAAGAGAATTACCATTGATAGAGAAACCAGACAACATTTGTGAAGGTTGTATCTTGGGGAAACAACACAGATAAAGTTTTCCATCAGGAAAAAGCATAAGGGCAAAAGCACCCTTAGAGATTGTCCACTCATATTTATGTGGACCGATGCAAACTCCATCACTAGGAGGCAACCACTATATACTAACATTTATTGATTATTTTACTAGAAAAACTTGGGTTTATTTTCTGAAGAACAAAAGTGAAGTGTTTGAAAGATTTTGCAATTCCAAAGCACTTGTAGAAAACCAAAGTGGACTGCATATCAAAGTTCTAAGAACTGATAGAAGAGGTGAGTATATCTCCAAAGAATTTCTACGTTTTTGTAGAGAAAATGGAATTCATAAATAGTTTACCACTAGGTACACTCCGTAAAAAAATGGAGTTGCCGAAAGGAAGAATATGACAATCATGGATATGGCGAGGAGTATGTTAAAGGCAAAGCATTTGCCAAATGATTATTGGGCTAAAGCTGTACACTGTGCAACAGACATTTTGAATAGATGCCCTACAAAAGCAGTCATGAACAGAGTGTCAGAAGAAGCATGGAGTGGGACAAGCAAGGAGTCACCCACATGAAAGTTTTTGGATGTGTGGCCTATGCACACGTTCCAAATCAACTAAGGAAGAAGTTGGACAACAAAGGGGAGAAATGTATTTTCATTGGATACAGTGAGGAATCCAAAGCTTATAGGTTGTATAATCCATCCACCAAGAAGTTTTTTGTGTGAAGAGATGTTTAGTTCATTGAGGAGGAAGCTTGGGATGGAAGCATAGAGAAAACAATGAATGTTAAAAGCTCTTTGTCACATGATGAAGATGATGAGGAGATGGCTGTAATACATCCCAAACAACAGCACCAACACAAGGGCAGCAACAGACACCCTTGAGGAGAAATGAAAATGCTTCTTCAAGCATACCACAAGGAGGAAATTCAAGCACTTCTTCAAGCACTTGTACACCAAATGAAAGAGGTAAGAAGTTCAAAAATTTAAGTGACATTTATGAACAAGAGGCAACAAATGAAGGTATGAACTCTTTGTTTGCTTTATATTTTCATGTTGATGACCTTGTTCATTTCGAAGAAGCAATTAAGGATAGGAAATGGATAGAACCCATGAATGGAAGAAAGGAATTGAATTCCCTTGAAGTTTTGTTTAAAGAGTATGGAATTCGATACGTAACTCTTGCCAAGATGATCGAGATAGGCTTCACTGCCAACACCCTTGTCAATATGACAGAGGAAGAGATTGAAGATTTGGTGAGGACCCTGGTAGAACTATATCGTATGGATCTTCTTATAAGGGAGAGATATGGAATTAAATCTGCCATAAGAGCAGAAAAGAAAAGATTGCAGGATAGCTTGGAGATGCAAAGGTTGGAAATCTTGTCTGAGGCAGATAGAAAGAGGATATTACATGATGATCAGAATACTTTTGCAGCTGCTATGGCATCCAAAGGAACATCTAAGGAACTAAGAGCAAATGACCCACTGATTTTTTTAGAAAGCACAAGTGCAGATCATGCCCCAATGAATATAGCTAGCTGCAAAGACAATACTTTTATTCTCCAGAACAGTAACCAGGCACAGTTTTGTGGCTCGGGATTGATTAGAGTGCCTGAGCACAGCAGTGAGAGCGATGAAAGGAAAGCTGATACGAATAGACAAAAGAATTTTGTGTTTTTGAGGAAATGTCTGGGTATGACTGATAACCCAATGATTGAAATTTAAGGGGAGTGTTGAAATGTAATTCCAACTGCAACGCTTGCCGGAATCTGCCATGGCAACAGCGACTGGAAACAATGTTTCTTCCTGGAAAACCATCATGAGTTCATCGCACCACCTTTCTCGTGATGGTGGTATTTCTCAAACGGCAATGAACACACCCATCGTTTGACACATGGCTGAGTAGTTTTGTCAAAACAGTTTTCCCCGGGACGTAAAGTTCAGCAGAAAAGGGCTTGTGATATTGCCCGTCAACCGTTCGATTGAAACCAAGGTTTGAAGCCATTCGATTGAATCAAGATTTGATGTACCTCTGCACCATGCACGTGACATGAAGTAATTTTTCCATTGACCGCCCGTTTTTCCAATAAAATAATTAATGAAATCTACGATGATTGGTAAATGTAGGTAAAACTTTTAATTTTATTGTTTTTTTATGTACGGGAGAATGGCAACAAGTAGATGTAATGTCATTTGTTTTTATGTTGTTCGTTGAATATGTTTGAAAATATACGCAAAAGCATAGAAAGCAGTGTATGTAATTTTTTTTTTGTCGTTGCTCGGTGAGAGAAAATGAGAGGGAGCACGCAGTAGCTTGAATGTAATTTCTATTGGTGAATATGTAATGCAATACGAGAGACGCAGCAACGTGTATGTATTGAAAATTTTACACACAACAGTGTAACGTTTGCAAGTAGAGACAAAGTATTTTTCAGGAGAAGACAGTAAAGTTTTTTTTGTGGAACTGAAGCGTTCTTGGTGTAATCCCTCTGTTAGAGGAAGGTTTTCTCTGTAATAGTTGATTTATTATTAATGAATACAAGTTTCTCTGTGTGTGTAAAACTCTGTTCTTCAGAAACATTTTTAGCTTCCCTGTGTTAAGAAACAAAGCATTATTCTCTGTTCAGTTTTTGTTTGGAATCATCAGAAATTCCCAACACAATGTGCATATATCATTCATAAATTGCATCGCGAGGTATTATTTACTTAGGCCTAACTGTTACGTTATTTCTATCATTGGCGACATAGTGATAGTTTTTGAACCGATCAATGGGACCAATCATTGGGCCTGTAAGAACGCGGCCGTTGATTTGGTTCCTCATGCCACCCTGTGTAATCAAAAGACGTCTCTGTTGTCCTAAAAAATAGGCTTTCCCTCGAGGCCACAATTTTGCTTCCAAAGTCATTTTTTCATCTTAATTTTATATATATTTTTAATTTAAATATTAAAGTGTTTAATGGTTTTTAAATTCTCGAAATGGATTCAGTGTGGGGATACCAAATATTGAAACTTTGAAAGAACGTGTTCTCCCTGATGGCCGTCCAACAGAACTATCTTTCCGAACACAAAAAAATATAACATTGTCACAAGAGCTCTTGTCGCTCAATTCTTTTTTTTGTGAATTGGCCAACGTGCAACATTGGGCAAAAACTTAACATTTTCCATCGTTAACTTGTTTCCTGAACTACGCTTAACATTCACCTTATTTAACATGTTTAATACATTAATGTGCATAATACATTAATAAAACACATAACCAGCAAGAGACACAGTCCAATAGTATGCAAGTAAGAATTATAATAAAATTTTGTTTCTTTACAAATGACCGAGAGATGAACTTAACCGACATTTTTACACTTATACAAAATCATTGTCGTGGAGCTCAGCCGGTCCACCGACCCAGCCGTTGCACCGTTCAGCTTTGCACGAGACCAACTCTGTGTTTCACCCGAACGCTATGTAGTTCACCATATCGCGTGAGTGCACTTGCCTACAGCTCGTGCAGCCCCGCCATTCACCATTTGCTGTTGCCCGACTCACCACACCCATGACTCGTCATTTGTTGTCGCACGACTCCCTGCACCCATAGTTCGTCATTTCATGTTGCATGACTTCACCGCACCGCAGCTCGTCATTCACTGTCACCCAACTCGCTATACCCCGGCTTGTCGTTTTGGTCGGCAGGCGCCCAACACAGGGTCGCCCTGCCGATGGGTTTCCACACCCAAGTCTACCGTCTTAGCTCGTCGTGATTTTACTGTCCACCCGGCGGTGCGACCTGTGTTTGTCCGCTAAGTCTTCCCATGCCCCGTGGTAACCGCCTACCCGATCCTGCATTTACGTTCAACTTCACTACCCATTGTGTGGGCTCATCCAAGTTCGCCGCTAAGGAAACTCACACCCTAACCGCAAAGCTCCTCCTTGACTCATGAGATGGTCCGTTGTGTTGATGTATTTTGCCACCAATGCCTTCGCCAGTTTATATGATGGCTCGCCAAAGTAGGGGCTTCGACCTATGGCAAGGCCGACCCAACTTTTCGACATTTCACCACATTCAACTCGTTGGATTACTATAGGGCGCCCACACATATAAGTTTGCGGCGCTCCGACACAGCGATTTTTCCAATGACTCGTCATGTGTCAATTCGCCCGCTCACCTAGCCAGCTCGTCGCGTTGTTCGAGCGCGCACCCAACTCACTGTTCTGTCCACCCAACTCGTCGCTCGCCCGTCATGCATGTCACCAACTCTCACCAAAGTTCGGTTAAACGCGTCCGTCTTGCTTGACCGCGCCATTGACTCATGTGTGTTACATTCTCCCCCACCTAAAGTCATTGTCGTCCTCGACAATCAGGCTATCCTTCGTATCTTTCTGTCGTACTTCGCAATCCTTTTCTTCCATCTCCACATTGAGTCCTCTGTTTCCCAACTATCCTCCTCTAGTGCATCTTTCCATCTAATGAGAAATTCTTGTCTCATGTTACTCCTAAGTCTCGTCGTTCGAAGATCTAAAATATTCTCCAACACAAGATTTAGTCTATTAACAATCATGGCTAGCCCTCTCGGTGGCTCCACTTTGTCTGGATGTTCTGCATCATGCCGACACTTCTTTAACTAACAGATATGGAAAAAACGATGTCTCATATGCATGTGGCGTGGAAGCTCCAACTCATAGGAAATCTCCCCCACTCGCTTCTTCACTCGAAATGGTCCTTCATACCTCCTTGTCAAAGATCTTGCAGTCCCCTTGGTGGTTGAAATTGATCTCCAGTACTCCTGAGAAAAATTGTATCTTCCACACTGAAGTGTGCATCCCGCCTATCCTTATCTATGCATTTCTTCATCCTCCTTGTAGTTTCGTTCAAGCACAACCGTGCTAACTCCAAAGACTCATCCCAAGTTTTCATGAACTTCTTCACATGACAACTCCTCAAGAAACCTCCTGTTAATATGGTGTGCAAAGCGACTGGCAACTGTCCATTTACCAACTCAAATGGACTATACCCTATTGCGGAAATCTTCTGCATGTTGTAGCTAAACTGAGCTACATCTAAGAGTTTAGGCCAATTCTTCTGATCAGTCGTCACATAATGTCTTAAGTAGTTCTCTAGCAATGCATTGATTCAAAAAGTCCGCCATCTGTCTATAGATGGTAACTTGAATACATCAACAATTCTGTCCCAACTATCTTGAACATTTTGGTCCAAAATCTGCGTGTAAATCACGGATCTTGGTCTGACACAATGCTCAAAGGCATTCTCCAATACTTCACTATGTTCTTGAAGAACAACTCCACAGTCTTCTCAGATCCACAAGGTATATTTGTTGGAACGAAGACAACATACTTGGAAAAATGATCGACCACGACCATGATCCCATTATGCCCCTGTACCTGTGGTAACTTAGTGATGAAGTCCATCAAGACACTCACTCGTTGTCTATCTGGAATTAGTAAAGGCTACAACAATCCTCCCTACCTCTGAGTGTCCTATTTGTCCTACTGACAAATGATGCATGTATGTACATACTCCTCTACATCCTCCCTCATCTTTTCCCAAAAGAATTCCCTCTCCAATAATGCCAAAGAATGACGCTACCCTGGGTGGCTAACCCATGGAGAATTATGGCATTCATTCAAAAGGTGCCTACTAAGCCCAAATGACTTTCGAACATAGAGTCGATTCCCAAAGAATAAGAGTCCATCTCGGAGAAAAAACTTATGTGTCTTCCCCTCCTTTATCTGCTTCACTATATTCTTTGCCTGAGTATTAGTCTCAATGCTCTCCTTGAGCATATTCTGCATCTCTTCTATCATATGTACTCGACTCCTACTTCATGTTGCTCGGTCTTCCTCGCCTTCCAATGCTGCTAGCTATCCCTTCCTACTAAAGGCATCTACAACTGCATTGAGTCTACCCGGCCTGTACTCAATAGTCATGTCGAACTCTGCCAAGAAGTCCTACTAACGAGCTTGCTTCGCTGACAGCTTTGGTTACGATGAAAAATAACTTGTTGCAAGGTTGTCAGTCTTGACAATAAAATGATTCCCAATTAGGTAATGCCTCCATAACTGCAAACAACGGATGATCATAGGCATCTCCTTCTCATGAATCGGATACCTTTGTTCTCTATCCTGCAACTTCCGAATCTCATACACCACTAGATGCCCATCCTGCATAAGAACCCCTCCTATGGAAAAATCTGAAGCATCTATGTGTACCTCAAATGGTCGCTTGAAGTCTGGTAACTTCGGTATCGGTGCTAAAAGCATCCTCTTCTTTAGATCATCAAATGTCATCTGACATTTTTCCGTCCAACTCCATTGCTTGTCCTTCTTTAGAAGGTCTATTAGTGACAATGTTACTTTGGAATATCCCTCTACAAACTTTCGTTGGTAGTTGGTCGTGCCCAAAAACACCCTCATATCATGGAAATTCTTCGGTGCAACCCAATCCTCTATTGTCTTCATCCTTTTTGGCTCCATTTGTATGTACCCTTGACCCACAATATGTCCAAGGAACGAAATCTCGATTTGGGCAAACACACACTTCAACTTCTTCAAGTATAGCTGATTCTTCTTCGGTGCCTCGAAAACCAAATCCAAGTGCCTCTTATGATCCTCCATGTTATCACTGTACACCACGATGTCATCCAAGTACACCCCACAAACGAATCCAAGTATGGACATAGTACATCATTCATCAAAGGGCAAAATGTAGCAGGAGCATTACACAATCTGAATGACATGACAAGGAATTCAAAGATTCCATACCTTGTCATGATCACCGTCTTCCTCTCATCTCCTTCCACTATCCACATTTGATAGTACGCATGCCTCAAATTTAGCTTCGAAAACACTCAGGCTTTCGCAAGCTTATCGAAG
This sequence comes from Pinus taeda, assembly GCA_000404065.3. Lineage (NCBI taxonomy): Eukaryota > Viridiplantae > Streptophyta > Pinopsida > Pinales > Pinaceae > Pinus > Pinus taeda. Next base: position 172,742 of record APFE030973726.1, on the reverse strand, counting down.
AAATCTGCAACTAATGGCAAAGAATATTTGTTCTTTATCATTTGCTTGTTAAGAGCATGATAATCACAGCACATCCATAACTCATTCATATCTTTCTTCCGCTAGAACAATATCGGAGCTCCATAGGGGGACCTTGAAGGTCTTATGAAACCTGCATCAGTTAACTCCTTTAACTATCGTTTCAACTCCTCCAACTCAAGTCATGACAACCGATATGGATCTTTAGTCAGAGGTTTTTTCCCTGGCTTTAGCTCAATGCTACGGTCCACTGCACACCTTGGTGGAAGCTTCTTTGGTAACTCATCGGGCATCAAATCTTCATACTTGGCCAACACCTCGGAAATATTAGCTAGAACAGGCATCCCCACTCCATCATCGCTATCAACCTCTCTGATAACTATCACATATGTCTCTATATATGACTCCTACGTAACCTTCCCCAAAATCAGTGTAGAAACATGCTACACCTTGACTTCCTTCCTTTGCTTATAAGTAGGAAAAGTCCAAGTCTGTGATCCTCCAATCAGCATAACCTCATTGCAGAAGGGGACAATAACTGATCTATTTCCTTTCAAGAAATCCTGCCCCAATATCACATCAAAATCGTTCATCTCCATCACTGTGAAGTCCAACAGACCTTGCTAGTCTTTGATATGCACCGGCACTTCATGTGCCAATCCTGCCACTCTAGCTCTTGAGTTCACTTCCTTGACTTCCACATCCGATGGAAAAATCTACAACTCAACTTCTTTTGCTAGCCATGTCGTCATGAAGTTATGTGTGGCCCCCGTGTCCACCAGTTCTTGGATGGTCTTGCCATGAACCACCAAGTCCAAGAAACCCAAACTATGAATCCAAGATTTCCTGCAGACAACTTCAGACTGCATACATACCTGGTCTCTACAATTTGTTTTGATACCATCTGTCATGCCCTCAATTTCTTTTTCATGAATTACCCAACGTGCAGCATCGGCCAAACACTTAACTTTTTCCATTGTTAACTTGTTTCCCAAACTACGCCTAACATTCATCTTATTTAACATCTTTAAAACATTAAGAAAACACATAACCAGCAAGAGACACAGTCCAACAGTATGCAAGCAAGAATTATAATGAAATTCTATTCTATTTCTTTACAAATGATGGGAGAAGAACTCGACTGATGTTTTTACACTTATACAAAATCGTTGTCATGCAGCTCAGACGATCCACTGACCCGGCTACTGCATCGTTTAGCTCTGCACGAGACCAACTCTGCGTTTCACCCAAACGTTATGTTGTTCACTGTTGCACACTTGCCCGCAACTCGTGCACCCCCGCCGTTCACCCTTTGTTGTCCCTCGAATCACCGCGCCCACAGCTCTTCGTTTGTTGTTGCATGACTCATCACACCCACAGTTCGTCATTTCGTGTTGCATGAATTCACCGCACTGCAGCTCATTGTTCATTGTCACCCGACTCGCTATACCACAGCTCATCTTTTCGTTTGGCGGGCGCTCAACACCGGGTCGCCTTGCCTGTAGGTTTCCACACCCAAGTGTTCTGTGTTATCTCATCGCGACTCCACTGTCCACTCGATGGTGCGACCTGTGGTTCGTCTACCAAGTCTGCTTGTGCCTCGTGGTAACTGCCTACCCGACTTTGCGTTTGCGTTCAACTCCACCGCCCGTTGTGTGGGCTCATTCCAGCTCGCTACTAAGGCAGGTTGCACCTACCCATAGAGCTCCTCCTTGATTCATGAGATGATCTGTTGTGTTGATGTCTTTTGTCATAAATGCCTTTGCCAATTTATACGATGGCTCGCCAGAGTGGGGGCTTCGGTCTATGGCCAAGTCGACCCAACTTTTTGGCGTTTCACCACATTCAACTTGTCGACTTGGTGTAGGGTACCCACCCGTGGGACCACCCACCCATATAAGTTTGCAATGCTCTGACACTTAGCCATTTTTCCAACGACTCATTGCATGTCAACTCGCCTACTCGCCCAACCAGCTAGTCACCCTGTTCGGGCGCGCGCCCAACTCGCCGTTCCGTTCGCCCGACTCATCGCCTACCTGTCGTGCACCCGTCGTCAACTCTCACCAAAGTTCAATTAAACGCGCCTAGAGGGCACGCCCTTCTTGCTCGATCGCGCCAATGACTCATAGGCGTTACACCTCCCGTCCCCTTCTGTCTCGTCTCCATGCACCACAATTATGCTATGCTCCGTTTCCGTCGTCTGTCTCCCATTCAGCCTTATCGCCATGCAACGCAATTATGCCATCTCTCGGCCCCATCACCTCGATGTTTGCCACCCACCTTTGTGCTTAGTCATAAGTTATCTAAATGCGGTTTGCGATTAACGAGGTATGTAACAAAACGAGATGTTCATATATTTATTATTACGTAAGTTGTTTGTATAACAATTGTTCTTTAAATAATATCATTCTGATATCAAATTATAATAATCCTAGGATTTCAATTATAAAAATCTGATCACTATTAAATATTATTAGATAGTTTTTTAAATCTAAATGTACATAATGTTAGTTTTTATCTATATCATTTTTGAAATGTAATATACATGTATTTATTTTATGATAGATGTATGTAAGGGTACGAGGTGGGTGTCTAACATGTAACGGTATGAGGTGGGAGTCTATTTATTGTGAAGTCAGCCTATTATGGTTTCTGTTTATATAATAATTGTTTTTCCGTGACGAGGTAACCTGCATTCTTAATCAAATCAATCTATTTATTAACTCATTTGAATAATATCACGCCGATATCAAATTATAGTAATGTAGGAATTTCAATTATGAAAAATCATGTAAATCTAATCATAATTAAATATTATTTGATAATTTTTTTAAATCTTAAAAGTCACATAATGCTATTTTTTATTTATAGAATTTTTAAAATGTAAAATCAGTGTATTTATTTTATTTTATTAAAATGTACCATAAAAATTTAAATTAAATTTTTATTTTTAATACATTATTATTTTATATCAGTGAAAATGTTTTTTTTAATCTAAATGTACATAGTGTTAGTTTTTATCTATATCATTTTTGAAATGTAATATAGGCGTATTTATTTTATCACAAATGTATGTAAGGGTACGAGGTGGGTGTCTAACGTGTAACGGTATGAGGTGGGAGTCGATTAATTGTGACGTCAGCCTATTATGGTTTATGTTTCTATAATAATTGTTTTTCCCGTGACGAGGTACCATGCATTTTTAATCAAATCAATCCGTTCATTAACTCATTTGAATAATATCATGCCGATATCAAATTATAATAATGTAAAAATTTCAATTATGAAAAATCATGTAAATCTAATTATGATTAAATATTATTTGATAATTTTTTTAAATCTTAAAAGTCACATAATGCTATTTTTTATTTATAGAATTTTTAAAATGTAAAATCAGTGTATTTATTTTATTTTATTAAAATGTACCATAAAAGTTTAAATTAAATTTTTATTTTTAATACATTATTATTTTATATCAGTGAAAATGTTATAAAACCTAAAATAATATTATTAATAAGTAACGGTATGGAGTATGTTTTAAAATTGTTATTTTTTGTTAAGAGTTTGTTTTTTAGGATTTAGCAAAACAAGTTAACCATCCAAGATTGAGAGGCATCTGACACGGGTGAAAGTCTACTTGTTACAGATTATCAACAGGTTATTTTAAATGGCTTGGTTTTCCTTGAATAATGATGTTGAGTCAGCGTGTTTTTGTTCTTATCAGATAAAAATAGTTGTCCTCACTGTTGAATTGACAACTAAATTATAATAAATTTTCTCATCGTTTAAAAAAATGGTTAATAAACTATCAAACTAATATTTAATTATAAAAATATTAAAATGTTGGATCATGAACATGTCAAAGATTTGTTTATTTTGAGTCACAACATGATTTGTTGTTATTTTCGATCGAAAAAGTTCCATTCACCGCGTTTAAAGATTTGGGTTTTTTTGGTTTGACAAGATTATATCCATTATATCGTAATATTTGTATTTGTATTTTTTTATTTGACAAGATTATATTCAGTGTCCAAAGGATGGTTTTCGGTTTTGTTTGAGAGTTAATTTCTAGATTTTACCTACCTAAATTCAATGCAAAAATGAAAATTTGATTTATTTTTTTTATTATTATTATTAATTTAATTATATAATTGTAAGTTTTAATAATTTATGTTAAATTTTATTTTTTAACTAAAATAATAATATTATTTTTCAAAGGATAAAAAATTATAGTGGTTTGTCTTCTTTTACTATTAAAGTACTTAAATGAATGGAGAAATAAAAGTTTTTAATCTGGAAAAAATAAAAATTTATTTATTTTAAAATTAAAATGAGTATGTCTTAACGTATAAGACTGGTTAATGTAATTGTAGATTAAAAATTGAATAATCAATTTAGGAAATAAGTAAGAAGAGGATGAAGAAATAAACATCACTCAAACTTGGGGGAGTTTGATTCTTCGACTAGGTTTGATATCAGGGGAGACCAAAATGAGATTATGGTAACTCATGGAACCTTGAGGAAAATCACAAAACAAGGTTTTAATATGAAACTATGGACGGTGAAAACCTATCTTTATAGATATTAAACAAAAGGCTATAGATATGGAAAAAATGGCCGAAAGTGCTGCAGAAACTCAGACTATTCACTTAGCTAAAATTCTCCTATAAAGGTGGAAGAGTAGTAGAAGCCCTAAGGCGCTAAATGTCACTTCGATGAGTAAATCAGAGTAGATCAAGGCCTAAGTGGGATGAGACAAAGGTTAAACAATCCAACAAACATCTCTCGAAAAAACCCTGAAATAGATCTAATAAAAACTTGTAAACCCTAAAATTGCAGGTACTGACCTATTTTTAGGTGAGATCGCATATTTTGGGCTGAAAGGTGGGCTCTGTACTCTAGATCCAATTTTTGGGCTAAAAAGTGTGATTTCTGCTCTTTGATTCTCGGTTATTAAATCTCAGAAAAAAACTATTATCTTTGTCACAGCTAGTTCCTGTGACCTTTGGAAAAAACCAGAGAATCTAGGGTTAAAAATATATAAAGCAACATTAAGAGACTAAAAAGAGAAGAAACCCTAAGCTGGAAATTGAAGGTCATCCAAGTTTCTGGATATGAATTATAAAACCAGCGGAGTCACCAAATTAAGATTGTGGATGAAACAAAATCTCAACTATATAAATGGCTACTAAACATTGTAAATCTACAACAATTGATAGAAACAAACCTGCCAAAATTATGATCTATGCCACAATCATAGTTAAACAACAAAAAGAAATAGTAATAACTCCAATCATCCAATGGAAACCAAATATACAAAGAATAGTTTTATTATAACACCCGTGAAGGGAACAAATAAATGTTACGAGTCCCCTTCTATGGGATGTGTTCTTGACTATCTTCAAACTTCTTCAACTTGTGCAGAGTCTTTCTCCTCTATAATGTGTAAACCCAACAAATGTTACGAGTCCCCTTCTATGGGATGTGTTCTTGACTATCTTCAAACTTCTTCAACTTGTGCAGAGTCTTTCTCCTCTATAATGTGTAAACCCAACAAAAATATGGTGTGCGACAATGAAAATAATTAGAGTTACAATAGTGAGTGCAACAATGAAAATAATCAAAAGTGAATAATGAATGAAAAATTGTTCTATTTATAGCAAAATATTGAGTTATCTTTGAATAATGAGCAATAATAAAATATTATTAACCCCATTATTGGAATAACCACTTGTGGAATATTTTATTATATTTGGTCAAAGGAAAAAAATATTTAAACTTTTATTTAGAAATAATACATTAATAAAAGATTTATTTATCATCTCAAGAAATTGGTTAAGGAATAATAAATTAATAATGATTTATTTAATTATTCTTAAGGGATTTAGTCAAATTTGACAAAGAATAATAATTAATTAGTGATTAATTAATTATTCCTAGAGAAAAATAAGATAATTAATGATTTATCTGTTTATTTTTCATGGTTGGGTCAAATATGACAAGGAATAATAATTGAACAATGGTTTAATTAATTATTCCTAGAAGAAAATCAAATAAATAGTGATTTATTTAATTATTCTTCATGGGTTTAAATATAAATTACTTAACCAAGGTGGTTTATTAAGTAATTTCTCACAGTGAAAGCAATTTTACTATGGTAAAATTGGCTTTACATGGTGTACTTCGATCCATCTAGTAAATCAGGCTAGATGATCAATTTTTTGGTGATAACAAATTGCCCCTGAACATACGAGTGTTAGAAGCAAAACGTATGACCAAAGTACGTTGTAAAGACACAATCACTAGACAACACAGGAGAGTCAGAGAGAGAGAGACCAATGAAGCTGAATTGAAAGAGGATAGGGACAAAGGGGGTGAGACTAATGCAAGTCTCCTTTTATGTTGTGGTACTGGACTTCAATGAGGTGGGGGAGGCATACCCATACCCGCCGAGATAACTTAGTACAAAAACAATGGTTTGCCCAGAAATATAAAACTGAGCAATGAAGTACATGCTGAATGGTACATGACATGCTGGCATAACAGAGCTAGAAAATAATACAATGTGTCCCATATACATAATGCACCTGGAAAAAACATGAGCCAAGACTGAATACAATAATATCTGAGTACATGAGATACAAAGCCCCTTCCCTCAAAAAAATTGGTGGGAGGGAGGGTAGAACAAATAGAGAAGCCCTGCTGAACAAGGAAGGGCTCTGCAAAATTGAATGGATCATCTAGAGGAGACGTGCATGCTCTGAACACTGCGATCGATAGGAATCGAACCCATCAACTTTGCGGAACTGCATCTGACGTTGTAGCATAGTAGGTATGCATCCGGGTATGTGGGGGACTACCTAAAGGGCTACCCCCTCATGAGGTCTGAAACATCTCACACACACCTGGGAATCACTAGTACAATCTGCTACATCACTGGACCATCGAGTGTATGGATCACGAATGGAATGGATCAAGTCAAAGTGCAATAATGAGACCCTCTGCTCGATCCAAGGCGCTGAACAAGAATGGAAGCTGAACCAAGATACATTGCCTTCTAGGCCGTTCTTCTGGAGTAAATGAGTTGATGTTGACATAATAGGGCGCGCCATAGATGAGGCAACGAGGATCCTCAACTAAAGCACGAGGGAAAATAGTAATGTGATTGGTGCACTGACACTAGGGATAATGGGGAAAAGTGGGACTGAGGGACAAATAGACAACTACCCTTGTCAGAGCATAAAATGCATGGTTGACTTGGCAACAACAGACTCGACTCAGGAGGGGATGGGGACAGTATGACTGGAGGCCAAAATGGGCAACATAGGATGAACGGTATGCAAATATAGATGGAATATTGGGACATGAAATAGACTCCAAGAATGAAAGGGTGACTCATCGGGGATGCTTTGATCAAGGGTAACTCGTTGACGCTGCCACATAGACTAGGCCTGGTGGAGACCATCAAAACATGAGTAAATGAGGGTTACTCAAGACGAAAATCAACATATGGTACAACAAGTATTTAGAGGAGGTGGACCTCAAAATACAAGTATTGCTTTATGACAAAATTCGATTTTTAGAGGCGACGAAGTAACCTTTCATGGAAAAATGGCTTCGTGGTGAAGTGTCAAATCATCAAAAACTGAGGAAGACCCATTATAGAGCTTGGTGAGAGCTTTCCAGCAGTGTTGTTCTGTGACTTTCAGGTAGGTGGCCTTACTCATCTCTTCAATTTTATTGGTTTATTGCCTGATTTTCCCTGCTCATGCTCACGGTCGCATCGCACTTTTTGGGCCTAGAAGTGAGAGCTGGCTCGCAGGAAACAACTGGAAACCTGTGAGGTCGCATTTTTTGGGTTGAAAACTGCGATTTGGGACTGGAGAGAAGATTGGTCTGCTAGCCTGGTGGGCGCTATAGGTTGATCAATGTAGACTATTGTTTTCTTCTTTGAACTGACAAGACATGTGGTGTTTTGCAGGCATGGCAGAGCTGAAAATCAATTGGCGTGAACGAGACTTGGATACTCTTTGATCCGAGATCCAGGGGGGATCAGTTGTTTCGAGGGGCATTGGATCATTATAGGGTTCTCACTGATGAGTGTAGGTGAGAGCTTGCTATCGAGAATTGTGAGCTATTGGTATCCAGACTAGGAGGTCTTTGTCGTGCAGGGGCACAAGATCGAGCTTACATCATAGGATAGTTACTTTTTGACCAGACTGCCTCCCCTTGGAGTGGTTGGGGATATTCATCTGGTGTTACCTCGTGGGAGGAACATTACTGAGTTTGTGGAGCGCCATTGTCGATGGGGTGTTCGTGCAAGGGCACGACTATCCCGCTTGTTGATCTAGAGAGGCTAGAGACACAGGTTGTTGCCGCAACTGTGCTATGGGTCTTGGGCAACGAAGCATTCCACCACATCACTGGTGGGTAGATGATGTTGTTTGAGAGTGTTTTGGCCGAGACCTACTATGGGTGGGCCCAAATGATGTTGTCATCGGTGAAATGACAGTTGAGTCTTTGCAAGAGGCAGGTGAATCGTCACTATGCTTTTGGTACAATACTTTGTGTGTTCTTCTTTGAGAATATACCCACTTTCCGTCCTCATGTACAAATCTGAGATGGAGGCCCACAGGGGCCCAGGGTGTGCCACTCGGGGCAGCTACTGTCGAGAGGAGGAGGGGGAGTCAGACGGGTGTTCCGACCCGAGTTTTTCGCACATTGGGATCACATACCCCTTTACACTGACAATTACCCTTATAGCGGGATGAACTATCAGGGGGATCTTGACTTGCCACTTCCACTTGGGCGAGCATGGGACTAGAGATGGTAAGTATTAAGTTGCTATGTTTTGTTAAAATTGGCAACTAGGGCCAAACTCCATGTGGGGGATCCCTCTCATTGAGAGGTGTAGGTTTGATCTAAAGATCATCCGATTCCAATAAATATTCATGGAGTTATGAATTTATTTGTGTTACAAGCCAATTCGTCCAGGTCGGCCAACAACCAAATAAACCTCACATGTGCTCAACGTTTTAGTATAAAAGGAGATGACTTGAGAGTCATTTCTCACACACACTTCTATCTTGATTTCTCTCAACTTGTCTTGGGTTTTAGTGGAAGAGAAATCTAGGAGTGGAAGCCCTAGATGCTGGAAGAAAAGAGGCTACCCTAGCCGCAGTCAAGAAGAAGGAATATGCTGCCCTAATCTAGAGGACCTTGTCATGAAAGAGAAGCCCTAACGCTATCTAGAAGGAAGCCTACAACCCTATACGTTGGTCCCTACCAAAACGCAGTCAAGGCAACATTAGGACGCTGCCCTAGACAACGTGGAAGGGCTGTGTGGACAACATATTGAGCAGGAGTCTTAGCCGCTGTTTGGAGGGGTTCGAAGTGTTGGAGAAGGGGCCGAGTTCCCTTTTTATCATGCTGCAACAATAAAGGACTGTTGGAAGGACAACCACAGTCATAGGACTGATTTGTGGGCAGTTTTAGTGATACATTTATAGGGCCGCAATGAGGGACTGATAACAACAATTGGGAGATGAAGTTTGGATGGCCGAGAGACCTAGAACAGACCTCCTAACCAGGACGCAGCCACCTCTAAGGACATCAAGGCAAACATGGGTATTTTCCCTATACGTTAGGCTAGTTGGTGTGCCCTAACCAGACTAGTACATGCACAAAACCCTAGCCAGAAATCAATAGTAGCATGCAACAAAATTGAGGGTTGTTTGTGGGCTGATGGATAGATGCATGGGACAACAAGGCAACTAGTACAACAATGCTAATCTATATGGGACAACTGGGCTACATGGTGCTGCCCAAAATGTTGGGACAAAAATATCATTATGGACATCAACTATGTTGGGAGAACCATATGACGTAGGACAACAATGACATTGTGCAGCAGTTGCAAAGTAGGACAACAACTATGACATGGCAGCAAAGTGGGATAGTAGTTGTGACATGACAACAATAAGCATGGACAACAAGAAGCATGGTGCAGCATGGAAAGCATAGACAACATGGCAAGCATGACCAACATGGCAAGCATGGTGTAGCATGGCAAGCATGGACAACATGGATAGCTGTGGCAAGCATGGTGCTACAAGCACATGAGACATGATGTATGACAACATGGTTCAACAATGGCACATGGAACAACAGTGCAGCAGTCATGAGGTCCAACAATGTGATGATGGGTGCAACATGGTGTAGCACGCTGAGGTGCAGCCTGATGACGAGATGCAACACGATGATAGGTGGAGTCACCTTGGAGAATCACTTGAAGCAGCATGTCTTTAACTGATCTCATATATCATCTTCTTAGAGATGATCTATGCTCTTATCTAGATAAGTCAAAGTGTTGACTTCTGTTGTAAATGTATTCTCACTCTCTCTGTGTTGAACTATTGAAGAACATATAAGAAGAATTGATCAAGGGTTTCTCCACATTGGGGTTTGTCCCTGGCTAGTGCCACATCTTGTGTCCTCTTGTCTTGGCTTGTCTTCTGCGATTTATGTTTATGTTTTATCTGCAATTTACTTTAATGCTGATGTGATTGCTAATCTGGAAAAGATATTGAGATAACCGTGAAAATTGAAATAAATTGCTCTAAGCATAGAACATACCAAAATTAACATGTTTTATGGTGCATCTTATATTTCTATCACATGTATATGGTACTGAGTGTGAAACATGTTATATGCAGACATGGCATTGGTAAAGCCGACAGGATATGCAGGCCGAGCCGCAACACCTGGGGCTACAGATCGGGGGACATTATCGTCACAACAAGGTCCAGAGGATACTGCGCTGCTTGCTGATTTGCATCGTAGGTTTGATGTACTCTTGACTAAAGTTTTGGAGCGTGGATGACATGACTTAGAGGATCGGTACACAGATGAGTGCACCGGTCTTCCCTCAGAGTGGCGAGGTATCGTGCGGCGCGTGGCGATGGTTGGTCAAACAGTTTGTGATCTACGTGCAGGTGGAGCAGAGCCTTTGGCGCGAGATCCACTGGAGAGTGACTAGATGCAGGGACATGTGGGTCCCATTGATTGCGTTTTTGTAGCATGTTGTGGGCATCTTGGATGTATTTAGAGCTATGGCTCCCAACACTTTTATGATACATAATATGATTATGCATTTTATATGACGATGATGGGTCGCCATTTGTTTTGCTTATGGTTATCATTTGTGGTATACATGTGATAAATGCCAATCTAGAATGTTGTTTGCGATGGTATCTACATAGTGATTTTGGGCTCTAGGCACATAACTGAACGTAATGGTTTCAAATTCACATACCAATAGCTTAACTTGTAGATATTTTCTAAATAGGACTTGGTTATGCACATGATACACACCATTCAATTGCATGACAAGTAGCAAGGAATCTAAATGAACATGAAGAGGGCTCAGCTGGAAGAGCAACATCAGGGTGCTGAGGAGTTGGCTGTTGATCAGGAGTACCAGACTGCTTAAGGGAAGTCTGTGACGCTTGTAACATGCAAACACTCATAGAGTTAGGCTTTGAGATGGGAGGGGGAGGACTAGGGAAAGCACCCGATAATGAGGAATCTTTATACACTTCGGGTGAAACACCAGTGGTAGGAGTTGTAGACTGTTTGTTGGGCATTGACGAGATAATGGACTCGGGGGAGGTCACAAATGCCGGCTCGTAGTAAGTCAATTGATCGATGGTAACAATCTCCCCTTCATGGGGGAAGCACATCTTGCGGAACATCGTAGACACGACGGCTGACATGGCATATGTGTAACTACGACCTAAGAGAATGTTGTAATCCAAAAGGGCATCAATGACTTCAATGTCGACATGGACAGTCTTGCCTGCAAGGGTCACTGGACAGTTGTGGTACATGCCAAGGTGCTGGGAGCAGTGTTGCGCGAAACGTCACCCCTGCCAAGGATCCAAACCAGGATCCGCGACTCGTACGGATCTGTGGGGTATCCGCGGTTTAGAATTTCGGAGCTGTGGATCGGGCCGATGAAGACGGTTCCTGGAAATTCGGAACCATGCTAGCCTGATCCGTGGTTCTAAATTTCCGAACCGCAGATCCGATGATGGATCCTCCTCGGATCCACGGCAGATCGGGCACGGATCCCAAGCAGATTTGAAGGGAGACATGCAGTTCCACAGGGTTTCATAGGGTTCTAAATATTTTATTTTATTTTTTCTTTAACTTAAGTTGGGTTGGGGCTTCTCGGACGCTCCCAAGGTGCTCCCTTGATGCTCCTTAGATGCTTCCTATATGCTCCCTCATGGTAATGTTAAATTCTTAAAGTAAAAGTGACATTCTCCTTAATTTTTCATTTTCATCCTTTTACTTAAATTTTTAAGATTACCATGAAATGACTTAGGATGTTTGAGAGTGGTTCCAACCTCATTGGACTTCATATGGAGAAAATAGAATTTCATATCCTATTCAAAATTCAGCAAACTTAACAGTTTTCAGGAATTCAGGATCAATGGGATTTTGGCATTTCATTAGATTATATCATCTATGAAGGTATGTGGTACCATAGTGTTGGTGGTGTTAATTGTTGAACTCCTTTGTCATGACCTTAGCAAAAAATTACCTTTCAATCAAGTCAAAATCATCGATCAAGCATGTTAAGCTTTTTCTACCACATTTTAAGTCTTGGATTAGGTAATTTGATCAAAATTGGGCAATGTTGACTAATATCCCTAGACAATCGAGGTAGAGGCAAAGGATAGATAAGAGGAGAAGAATCTAGAGTCTAGATGGTTGATGCTTGAATAATTAATCATTAATGTACAATGGATGCCATATCTATCTTGATTTATGTAAAAATATGCATGCTTCCATATCTTCTACAACTAATTTGGTATTTTGGATGTTTTTTTAATATAAATGCAAAAAGATATAATTTCTTTATATATATATATATATATATATAGTAGACGCTTTTGAGACGCTTCGCTTCCTAGATTTTTGGGAAATGACACTTCTGCGTCCCCGCTTCCAAAAAACGTCCCCGCTTCGTGTAACATTGGCTTGCAGGAGTGTCCATCCCAAGCACACAAAGTGATGGTGGAGGGGGACAACTCAGGTGACTTAAGCTGTTCCAAACAACAGTGGACATTACACAGGTGGATGCACTTTCGTCAATAATGCATCGGGAGATGATGGCATTACAGACTGTAACTGGTATCTGGAAAGCAACAGATGAGGTCAATGGGGGATGCTTTGATGTATCAACTGGGAAGACAATCAAACGATCGTCAGAAGGATCCACTGCACCCAAGGCAGTTAGTAGAGCTTTCTTTTGAGATGGGCACCACTAGAGGACTTCCAGCGTCGACATGGCAGTAGGTGATTGCGCCAAGCTGTCTAATATACTGTATGTATGGGCAACTCTATTAGAAGCCGCATTACGGTGTAATGGTCCCTTTGGGATCTTAGGAATGGCCTCAACTTTAGGTTGAGAGATCTGTAAAGGACCATTTGGTGTCGTAAGAGGCTGAACAAATGCTTTGGTTTTGGACTCGGTAGCAGATGAAGTCGAGGGCTTGTCATATTGATGCGACCGAGTTTACAAGTTGATATTGGAGGGGTTATCCTCATCAGAGTTTATCATAAGGATTTGGTAGTTACCAGGACCAGAACATTGGGGGGGATGGGTTGCTTGACCTAGCTGAGGTTGAGCAGCTACAAATCCTTGTTGAGGGAAAGGATTTGTGAGCGCTGCTGGCTGATATGGCGCAGGATTCTGAGGTGAGTGTTGACCTCTAGACGCTGCTTGAGCTTCCCATATTTGGCGCATCTGGGGTAAGAGAAGGCACTCATGTGTATAATGGCCATGTACACCACAACATGCACAAGGCTTGTTCGTATGAATAGCCTTGTTCTGCTTGGGTTAGCTGCCTTGTCGCTGGTTGTTGATGTTAGGTTGGTTCCCTTGGGGTTCACTAGGTTGATTACCTTGATTATCCTGGTTACCCTTGTTACCCTTCCCCTTATTCTTTTTCTTCGAATTTTGGGGATTGGTTGCACTCTGCTGTGCAAACACTTGACCCTAAGGGGGCAGTGGCTGCTGGGGCTGAGGATGCATGGGAGGTTGTGGCGCTAATGCTTGAGGGGCTGGAGTGCTCGGCTATGCATAAGGAGGAGAAAATGTTTGGTAGACAGGTTGGGGCCTTGAAAACATGTTGCTAACAGGAGGGGCATAACTGTTGGAGGAACTGGTGCCCCCCTGCAGATAGCCATAACTTTGCTGAGTATATGGTGAAGAGTGTGAAATGGATCCAACGATACTGTCGGTGGCGTGAGATGCCCTCGGTGCATTGGCACTTCTAGGATGAGTGAGGTCTGGAATGACGGTATAGACATAACCAGATTGTGCATAAATCAGATCATTTCTCAGAGCAGTTTGGAGAGCTTCTTCCTCGACATGAGGAAAATGGGATGCGATATCTTTTTCAATGGGGAATAAAAGGCTCCTAAGGAACCAATCTAGATAGAAACGGTCTTCGAAAGGCGGGGCACGACATGTGCTCCTCCTTCGACGCCACTCTTGAACATGGTCAGAAAGGCAAGTGGTCAATAGCTTCGTACCAGTGTCGTACCAAAGAGGTAACTGGAAATATGAGAGGAACGCTTTAGCAAGCATCGCGAAAACGGAATGGGATGCGGAGGGCTGGTCTACACACCATTTTGTAGTGTCTCCAGTGAGCTTGCATTGGAATACTCGAAGACGGATGGAGTCATCGGTTATGGAGTTGGATGGACACCACATGTGGGAGGATCGGACATGGTTGGTAGGATCTTCTCCAACATTACCCTCAAACTTTGGGATGTCTGAGGGAAGCTTGGTTTGCATAGAGGGCCAACCAACATCATGGTGTATGGGGTCATTTATCAACTGGTTAAAATCCGGTAGACTTAAACCCAACCATAAAGGGGAGCATGGGGGCTGCCGGAACGGGTCTTGAGACTGTTCCGCTTGATGTGACCACTGGGATAGAACTAGAGCCAACATTAGGTTGGGTTCCTGCACCAACTATGGCTCTAGACATTGTGACGATATGCGGTGAAGGCAACTTAGAATCAGATGAGGAATCAAAAGAACCAGGGGAAGAGTCGGTATGAGTTCTCAGAGGGCTAAGAACCCGAACTCGACGGGGAGGGGTAATATGCCCAAGCGGAAACTGGGGGTGAAGGCCTAAGAGTCTCCGCGAAAAATGCTTTGGTGGCGCAATGGTGGAAAGGCACACGTGACATGGAAATGGTGAAGGGAGATCAACAATATGCCTTTGTCTCGATGAGGGGAGATAAATTTGTTATGTCAAGTCTTGGCTTGGCGGTGTAAACCAAGCGCCCTTCGCTTAAGGTGTGCTTGTGTGTGCAAGTGTATTTATTGATTAAGCCCAGGTCATGTTTGTAAAAAAGAAAAAAGCTTGTTGAAAATAAACTGAAATTAACAACAAAAAATGAACAACAAAACAATTAACTAAACCCCACCCAAACAGGGTTTGCAAACACTATGCTGGTTGGTGGCTAAATCGACGGAAAATACATTAAAACGATCAAGAGATTTAAATGTCGGAGTGGCTGGGATCAAGTGACACTAAACTGTTGGAAAGTGGTGCCACAACAACAAAAGACCATAGGGGAAGATCGCTGCAAAACGATAGGGAGATGGGTGAAACACCTAGGGAAACCAATGGGACCCTAAGGAAAATGACCAAACAAGTTTAAATGCGAAACTATGGATGGTAACAACCTATCTTAACAGATCTGAAACAAAAAGGTACAAATTTGGAAAATGTGGCTGGAAGCGTTGCAGAAACTCAGACTACTCACTCAGGGAAACTCCTAGAAAGGTGGAAGCATACTAGAAGCCCTAGGGGAGGCTAAATTTGACTTCGACGAATAAATCATAGTGGATCAAGGCCTAATTGGGATGAGACAGAGGTTAGACAATCTAGCAGACAACTCTCTGCAAAACCTAGAAACAGATTTGAGAAAAACCCTAAAACCCAGAAATTGCAGGTACTGACCTGTTTCTTTGTAGGGATCGCACTTTTTGGGCTGATAAGTGTGTTCTAGCCTCCAGATCGCACTTTTTGGGCCAAAAAGTGCGATTTCTGCTCCATGGATCTTGGTTGGCAAATTTCGGAAAAAAGTGACGCCTTTGTCGCGGCTAGTTCTTGTGACCTGCGGAAAAGACCAAGAAGCATGGGGAACTCAGAAATTTAACAGATCTAGGGTTGAAAAACTAGGAAACATTAAGAGAATTGAAAAAAGAAGAAACCCTAAGCTGAAAACCGAAGGTCACTCAGGTTTCTGTATCTGAAGTATAAAACCCAGTGGAATCGCCAATTTTGTTGTAGTGTTTTCTTAGATGTACGAAAAGAACCCACTTAAAGTTGTGGATGACAAACAATCTCAACAATATAAATGGCTGCTAAACATTGTAGATCTGCAACAACTGATAGAAACAAAACCTGCCAAAGTCCAGATCTATGCCACAATCATAGTTAAACAACAAAAAGAAAGAGTAATAACTCTAGTCATCCAATGGAAACCAGATATGTAAAGAATAATTTTATTATAACACCTATGAAGGAAACAAATAAATGTTACTAGTCCCCCTCTATAGGATGGGTTCTTGGCTATCCTCAAACGTCTTCAGCTTGTGTATAAACCCAACAAAAATATGGTGTGCGACAATGAAAATAATCAGAGTTACAACAGTGAGTGCAACAATGAAAATAATCAAAAGTGAATAATGAATGGAAAACCCTTCTATTTATAACAAAATATTGAGTTATCCTCAAATAATGAGCAATAATAAAATATTATTGATCCAATTCTTAGAATAACCGCCTGGAATATTTTATTATATTTGTCTAAGAGGGAAAAAGTATTGAAACTTTTATTTAGAAATAATAAATAAATAAATGATCTATTTACCATCTCAAGGAATTAGTTAAGGAATAATAAACAAATAATGATTTATTTAATTATTCATAAGGGATTTAGTCAAATTTGACAAAGAATAATAATTAATTAGTGATTAATTAATTATTCTTAGAGAAAAATAAGATAATTAATGATTTATCTGTTTATTTTTCATGATTGGGTCAAATATGACAAGGAATAATAATTGAACCATGGTTTAATTAATTATTCCTAGAAGAAAATCAAATAAATAGTGATTTATTTAATTATTCTTCATGGGTTTAGTTATAAATTACTTAACAAATGTGGTTTATTAAGTAATTTCTCATAGTGAAAGCAATTTTACTATGGTAAAACTGGCTTTACATGGTGTACTTTGATCCATCTAGTAAATTAGGCTAGATGATCAATTTTTTGGTGATAACACTTTGCAGCTACCCAGTGCACCCTCTTGGGCTCAACTATGAACTGGCTAAGTGTGTTCACTACAAAGCATGTATCTGGCCTAGTGTTGACCAGATACCTCAAGGACCCAATAAGCTTCCTATACAATGCGGGATCCACCAAACTAGAATCTGAAGCATGAAGCTTCTTCCAGTTGGTGATCATAGGTGTAGACATGGGTCTACAGTCTGCCATGTGAAATTTGCTCAACACATCCACAACATACTGCCCTTTCCCCAGAAAGATATGCCCCTCCTCCTGCCACACCTCAAGCCCCAAAAAGTAATGCATCAACCCAATGTCCTTCATCTCAAACTCCATAGCAAGATCCTCCTTGCAACCATTAATCAGTCTCTCTGCCCCAATGATGAACAATGTAGTATAGGTTCGGATCTACATCACTCATCGTGAAACCCATCTATTGCAAGTAAGTATCAATCCTCGAATACGAAACTCTTGGAGCTTGCTTAAGTCTGTATAGTGCTCGCCTTAACCGG
Source organism: Pinus taeda (assembly GCA_000404065.3). Taxonomy (NCBI): domain Eukaryota; kingdom Viridiplantae; phylum Streptophyta; class Pinopsida; order Pinales; family Pinaceae; genus Pinus; species Pinus taeda. Next base: position 154,827 of record APFE030973726.1, on the reverse strand, counting down.
CGTACATGGGTCTCTCACCCAAGTACCTCAAAGCCCTGTCGCTGCTCAACATACACCTCCTCTATAACTTCATTCAGAAATGCGGTCTTCACATCCATCTGATGGATTTGCCAACCCATTTCTGCAGCAATAGAAATAAGGGACTAGATAGAAATGTATCGAGCTACGGGAGCGAAGGTCTCATCATAGTCAACTCCTCTCTTTGTGTGAACCCTCTAGCCACAAACCTCACCTTGAACTTCTCAATGTTGCCATCCGCGACATGCTTGATCTTGTAGAGCCACTTGGAAGTCACAACTGAGTTTCCCTCAGGCCTGAGCACCACTTCCCAGACATTGTTCTTAATGATAAAGGCATACTCCTCCACCATAGCCTCTCTCCGTACCTCCTGGTTGGCAGCCTCCTCATAGCTAGTAGGCTCAGAGTCAACAACGCTGGTAGCCTTGGCTACATAATTGCAAAACTGCTCTGGCGGCACAGTGTCCTTGTTCACCCTCTTTGGAGGATCAATGGACTCTGCTTCCTTCATGGTATCTTGAAGCCTCTTGGGCCTCCTCTTCCCTGAAGAAGTTTCCCCTTAGGGAACCTCATCCTCTGCCCCCCAATCTGGTGAACCTGAAGGTTTGCCAACTGACCTTGGTGTGCCTGTACTAGCACTTGTCCTCGAAGACCCTGTACCAACATCTGTGCCTATGTCAGTTGAAGTGCCGTGTGAACTCTATACCAATGACTCCCTAAAGAAGTGCTCAGTGAACTCATCGCTGGTGCCCCATATGTCACTGACTTTGAAGTACCTCTTGTACCAGTTGATCTAGAACCCTGAGGTCTTGCTCCCTGTACCTGACCTCCCTATTGAGAAGTCTGTGACTCTCTCTCATCATACTCCCGTGATGTTCGATAGGCCCTCTCCTCCTCGAACTTCACATCCCTCCTAATCACCACTCTCCATTTAAAAGGAATGAAGATCCGATAGGCCTTCGAAGTCTCACTGTAACCTATAAAGATACCCTTCTCTGCCATGGGTTCCAACTTCATCCTCTGCTCCTTGGGGATATAAGAATATGGGAGACATCCAAAGATATGAAGATGTCCCACATGAGGCTTCTCTCCAGTGAAAGCCTCCTCCAGAGTCATATTCCCCAATACTCTGTGAGGACTCCTGTTCCTGAAGATAAACAACAGTATTGCAGGCCTCAGCCCACAAAAACAAAGGAAACCCCTGATCATGAATCATCTCTCTAGCAGCCCCAACAATAGCTCTGTTCTTCCTTTCAGACACCCCATTCTGCTGGGGGTTGTAAGGAACCATGAACTCTCTCCTAATGCCCTCCTGTGCACAGAAGTCAGAAAATCCACCATCGGCGTACTCACCACCATTGTCTGGCCTTAAGACCCGAATCTTCCTACCTGTTTGCTTTTCCACAAGAGCTTTGAACTCTTTAAAACGATTGAAGACCTCACCTTTGGTCTTTAGGAAATATATTCAAGTCCTCCTTGAGTAGTCATCAATGAATATAACACAATACTCATAACCACCCAAAGACACATGAGACGTACGACCACTAACATCAGTATGAATCAAGTCTAGTATACTTGTAGATCTGTTGTCGCTTGCTGGGAATGTTAACTTGGTGAACTTGCCCAAAGCACACTCTCTGCAGACCTCATAATGCTCGACACTGAAATCAGGAACTCCAGTGTTGATCTCCTTCTGTACTTTCAAAGCTCCATGATGCATATGCACCATCCTCTGGTGCCATAACTCACACAAGTCTCTACTGTTGGTGGTACTAGTGTGAGTGCTACCAGATGTGCTACTCACCAATGCTCCTGTCGATTGAATAGTGAAAACTGAACTTGCATAGTTTCCTAAAGAGGACTCCAATCACTTTGGCCGAAGTGATGGAAGCTCCCCTATGATGCATCAATACCTGCCCTCCTGAGAAAGTGACGTCAAACCCCTTTTCCTCCATAGTAGACACTGCAATCAAGTTCTTCTTCATCCCTAGAACATACAAAACATCTATGACCTTCAAAGGAGGCAAAGAATCCCTCTCAAAGGTCACAGTCCCCACACCAACAACTCTCACAATGTGGTCATCTCCTAATACAATCTCAATATCAAGTGCCCTCTCTACAAGCTCTAAAAAGAACTCCTGTGCACCGGTCAGATGGCAGGAAGCCCCGCTGTCTATGTACCACACATCGGATGATGTACTCCTATTAGATGTAGAAGTAATAAATGCAAAGTCCTTGTCAAATTGTGAAGCAAACTACTCCACCTCTGCTGAAGCTACAACACCCTTCTTCCCCTTGTTCTTCCTCTTAGGATACGTAGCAGCATAGTGTCCCATCTTTTGACATGCCCAACATTTGACTTTGGACATATTCATATCTTTCTTCTTCTTCTTCTCTTTTCCCTTAGCCCCATCTGATAAGGCCCCTTTCTTGGCCTTCCCTTTGTTCTTCCTCTCGCTGTCAAGATTACATCCTCCTCATCTGCTATCTTCACCCCACCACTGCCAGTCTTCTATATCTCATGCTGCACACAATCATCCCAAAATCTATCCCAATTGGGAAGAGTCTCCCTAGAGGTAACAACATCTCCAAATACCTCCCAAGACTTAGGAAGTCCCGCTACAAATATCCTGACTAACTCTGTGGGTGCAACTGCCTCACCAATAGCATTCAAATCATCACGTACATGTTTGACCCTACCAAGATAATGAACTACACTTTCAGCCTTTGTCATCCTGATGCTCTTCAATTGTTCTTTGAGTACCATCTCCCTGCTCTCATTGGTACTCTGATAGAGAGTGGTTAGAGTTTTCCACATTTTATATGCATGTGTTTCCTCTCACCTAAGGAACCACATGATCCTTCAGATTGTCCATCAAAATCTTTTTCCTTTGCATTATTTTTTGTGAATTCAACAAGTTCATTTGCAACAGTAGGAGGTTCAACCACTTGCTGCACTATGTCCCAAATTGTTGCCTCCTCAAACATTGTCTGAATTCTGTCCTTCCAAATGGCATAGCTGGATATCCCATCCAGTTTGTCCTCTATCCTTAAAAACATGGCCATGACTGCTGCCCAAAATTTACAAAACCAAGAAAATGGAGAAATGAACTTTCTAGCACACCTTGTTGTCCCAAAAGTTTAGTGTGTGTGAAATTTCACCTTGCTGTCCCAAAATATCAGTTTGTTGTCCAAACTAAGTTTGCTGCCAAAAATCCAGTTTGTTGTCCAGACCACTGTTTGTTGTCCCAAATCACTGTCTGCTGTTCAAACTGCAATTTTCAGCCTGTAGCTCTGATACCATGTTGAAATTTGATGACTAAAAACAATCAAAACCCAATTTTAATTTCCCCTTATCACTCCCATTCAGTTAAATGCCCTTTCCCATAAACATACATTGAACATATAGAATTCTAGAAATGAAATTTTCAGATTAAAACACATGGGACTGTCAACACATGCTGAAAATAAATATGGACATAAACAAACCAACGACACATATAAAAATACACACAGATTTTTGGTCAACGTAGACCCAGGCAAAACCCCTTCAATCTTCTCCGGGGAAAACCTGTTAGAGAGCTCTTCAAATTCATTTATCTTTCAAGTTTAGGAAAAATACATTTGCAGACAAAACAAAACAACAAAATACAACTTATCTCTTTAGCCCAAAATTCCTTGAAAATCGTGCCCACTTTGCCTCGATTTCCATGCCCACTTGAAGTTGAAAATATGTACTGTACGGATTTTGTACGATTGTACGGATTTTCGTATTGTACAAATTTAAAAAAAATCACAAAAACTTCTCTCGAATGGCCTGAAGCTCACAACATTAAATGTTGTTCGTACTGTCCCTTATGTTGTTTTCTATGCCTTGATTCCTGTGCTCAACTTCACCCATAAATCACTGCTTCAACTTGCAACAACAAATTTCTCCTTGAGAACTTTTCTCCAACTCTCAGCGTCCTTTCTCTAATTTGCTCTCATGAAGAATGAATGCACTCTCTTTTCTTTTCCCTCCTTTGTTTCCCTAAATGAATTTTGGGCAACCTTAAGATCTAATGGCTCAGATTCATTTAGATCAAGGGATGAGAATAAATGTGCATTTAATTCTCACTTTCTATTTTTTAACTCACCCATTAAATAAAGTATCCACATTGTACTTTATGTCTAAAGTCACTTTTCACTTTATAAAGTCACACTTAGGAAAATAATTATTTTGGACACTTTTCCCTAGGTAGTGACCTAAGTTGCATTGAAACAGATACGGGAGCGGATACAAAAATGGGGTTTGAAATGGATACGACAAATTTTCAAAAAATTCGGATATGATACGGCAAGGAAACAACACACACACACACATATATAAAACTTTCATATTACCATTCATCTTTTAGAATCTAGATTCTATATTTAAAAATACATAATCATCATCATGAATTCCGCATAAACAAATCATCATCACCAATTCAGCGTAAACATTGTCATCATCATTAGAGATTATTATAACATTCAACATATCATCAAGTTTTTGTTTCCAATTTCAATCATCAACATGATCACCAAAATTAATAATGTTAAATGCACACTACATAGTACAAATTACAAAATTGAACTATGATTGGCAGTCGACTATCATATTACATATTATGGTATTCATTGTCCATTGTTCAAAAGTTTAAAACATCATCATAAATTATATTTACATATAATCAAATATGTTTTCATCCATGTAATTAAGATTCACATCATCAATTGGATCCTCTCTATGAGTGGGAGCTTTGTTGCCATGTCCACTTGAAGATGCAATTATTAGTGCCTCCTCATCAAACAAAATCATATGAGACATGGCATTCAACGTCATATCCAAGTCAAGAAACTCTGGAAACGGATCCAAAACCCTTAAAAATCACTGAAACATTTCAAAAATAAGATCCTACGTTTCCAAAAAACTAAAACATTCTTGTGCCATTTCCATGTCGTTTCTATGCCGTATTGTACCCATTTCCATTTCTGAAACGCTGAACGACGTTTTTGGGGTTTGGGAGGGACGTTTCCGGTAACTTAAGTAGAGACTAACCCATGGGAAACCACTTGTCCAAGGTACATTAAAAATCAACACATCGTTCTTCGCCTTTAATCTAGATTCTGCAATTTTGCACAATGACCACAAATCACTGAATCGAGTGGTTTCCTTCTTCCCATAGATGCTTGACACAAATTTCCCCCATTCCTCAGGTAGTGCATTGAGCACAATGGTGGTCATCTCTTGATCGGACATTACTTCTCCTATCTCTTGTAGTTGATCTCTATTTTCAAATACCTTCATGCAATACGAAGCTATTCCTTCTTCCCTTGAGATTTCATCTTGTATGGTTCGGTTCTTAAAGATATGATTTTGCCTGTAGTGCTTACAAAAAACAACTCCACCAATTTGTCATAAATTTCCTTCGTTATCTTTAACTTTGAAACATAAGGGATGAGAGAATCCTTGATCGACTCTATGAAGATCCTTTGTGCCCTTATTTCTCCTTTCATGTACTTTGATAGTGCTTGAGCTTGCTCTTGAGATGGTTTGGTGATGGAGCCCTTTGCATATTCAATAACTTCATTTTCCATGAGAATTAAATCTATTTTTTTCTTCCATGCAAGGTAGTTTGAGGTCCCAACCAATTTATTGTTCTCCTTGTAGAATGAAGTCATTTGGTTTGTAGATTGAGACATAAAAATATAAAATACTTACTTGTCAAGTGAAGATGCTCCTTTGATGATGATATGTTCAACTTGATTCCTTCTTGATTATGATGATAATTGAAGATGCCTTCTTGATGATGTAGTTGAGGATGCTTCGTTGATGATGTCTTCCTTCTTCAAAGATGACAATGTTTCCCTTTTAGGAGAGGGAGATTGCCTTGTTGCCTTGATTTCTTTGATGATGAAGTGGCCTTCTTGCCTCCTTTGGATGATGATTATAGCATATGTTAGCTTTCCAAGAATGCTTCAAGTGTGGTAAGTCCTTCTAGAAAGGAGGTAGGGTCTTTGAGGTCTTTTATTCTTCCAAGAGTTGTGATGATGTGATCCTTGTGATGTGATGGATGGTCCTTCTTGATGCCTTTTGTTTCTCCTTGATGATTGTTGTCCTTGATTGCTTCTTAGCCCTTCTTGATGATCTCTTTGTGCTCAGCCCTTGTGCATTCTTCTTCAAGCTGCCTTTTCTTGTTCTAGTCACCTTATCTTTGATACCATGTTGAGAAATCTAGGGGCAGCTAGATTAGGTGATTTCTCTTATGTAGATAACTGCTTGTAATGTATTTTCACTTAACTTGATTATCTTCTTTCACTTCATTATTATTATGTTTTTATCATCAAACCGCTACCAAACTATGAAATACAATGAGACAAGAGGACACAAAATGTACGCTGTAAGCCAGGGCCAAAACCTCTCCTCTTGAGAGGAAAGCCTACAAGAATTCTTCTCTTCTTATAGAATGTTCAGATGATGAATTCCAAGACCTATAACCCTAGTCAAAGACCCCTCCAAGAACAAGTCAAACCTTCCTTTGATGATTTTTTCTTCCACAATGCCAGCGTCAGTCAAACTTGCTCTAAGACTTAAGATTTCAGCCTCTCCTCAGAATTTCAGCTTGCTGCATCAGGACTGCAATCTCAGCTTCTAGTGCAGAAACCCAGTTGGCATGTGTGAGAAATTAATGGTGAATTCTTCCTTCTTTCTTGTTTGCTGGGTTAGGCCTCTCTTCCTAGACAATTTGGCCTGCAAAACGATATTTTTTGCACTTTATTTTGGCTTCCTTTATGACTGATTTTCTGCAACGATTGCTGCCCTAGTCTCTTTGCACGTGTGAGAACTTTTAGCCCAAAAACAGTCCCAAAAACTTCAATTTAGCTCCTCCTTGTATTCTCCTCTTCTTCACTCCTTTTAGGTCTCTCTTGTTCTCCTTGATTTAACTTCTTTTTAGCTGAATGAATGTCCTCAAATGTGGTCGACTTCCATCTTATATATAGGCATCTAGGGAGCCCTAATAGGCTGACTTGTCACTGTGTAGGCCAACTTGTCTTGGAGGGAAACTTTGACTCAAATAAATTCTCTTGACTAGATACAATATGCCCAAAAGGGTGTTCAACATCTTACAATGACTCTTTTGACTTTTTGACTTAATGACAAAACCTAGAAGCACTTGATGGGTGTTTGGCCTACAAATAAAGTTGACTTAAGCATGAAACCCATGCTACAAAAATAATAATAATAATTTTCTCTCTTTTCATCAAGTACATAACATCATGATTATATTAGACATTATGAAGACCGAACCTAGTCACACTTTTCAACAGGAAGTACATCACATTGTATATTGATGTTTGATGCATTGATATGATCTAGGGATTGGTCTTTGCAGTTCACAATATTAGGCATACATAATTCTGGCAAGCTATGGATCTATTCCTCAATTGGGACACACAGGCTCCAAACCAAATTGAGCACTGTGGCTTTTTTTTTCCTGCATAGGCTACTGATAAGACCCCTTGTATATTCAACAAATTTCTAATATATGAATGACTCTCATTGTTAGTTGTGGATACATAAGAACTCCAAATTCTCATGATGATTATTTGGTTCAGTGATTTTGGTATGGTAGCTGCTTACGACATGGGTAAATCTAAGCCTTCTGTTTACAGTTTGTATGAGTCCTATACCTCTGCGATGGAATGACGTTTGATTATTTCATTGGGAAGCTAATATGTTGATTCTTATTTTCATTTGCTTTTTATTTATTTTTTAAATAGATGGGCTCCAACCAATTATATTTTTTAAATAGATGAGGTCCCAACCAATTTATAGTTTTGAGGTCCCAACCAATTTATCCGCTCCTGAAGCCTAAAAATTATCATTTGCATGTGATTAGAAACATCTGTATCTTAATTTTTGTATCATGTATGATGTATCAAATATTCAACGGCATCTAAAACTTTTATATCATGACGTAGTGTTCTATTATTTTATTTTTTTTATAGATTTTTTTCGGTGGAAATGAAAGCTTCATCTATTTAAATTTCAAATTCTGTATCTATGTTCCATCATGCGTATTTGTGATTAGCCATTAATAATAAAATTAATTTTTCTTGATATGTTCTATACTTTTTTCTCCATCTTTTAGGGGAGTGAGGTGTGGTTTCACTATGCGTTGTCCCTTGGCATCCCATGAAATTTGAGGGGCTTCCTCAGCCATCCCCAAGACTCTATCCGGTCTTCCCATCCATGAAACTTAGTAAAACATAGCAGATTTATATTTTGCACGTGTATAGCTTATCACACTGAAAGATACAAGTGATTGTCAAGTGCTTCTTTGGATGATATAATAACTCTCCATTGAATGAAATCTAATTATAAATTCAAATTTCTACGTCTACTTTTCATTTGAGCCTACTCCAGAGTTCAGAATTGATTTTCTTTTGTATCTTTTGTTGCGATGTTTCAGCATTGTTCGCAGCACAGCTGTTGGACCTGTTTTAAGAGTAAACTACCGATGTTTGAAGACCTTATCATTTCAGGAGGTTACCAAGAAGAATAATTCTAATGGAAGGGAAGGTAAAAAGTTGTGGAGTCTTCCAATGTATTTATCACGTGCATGGCAAGGAATGGAAGGGGCTGAAAAGAGTTCCCCCCAGTCAGCACAAGGTTCAAGTTGGTTCACTAAGTTGCAAGAGCAGAATATTATTCAACTAGCCAAGGAAATTTTACAAAAGCCACAATCCAGGCTGAAATTCCCCGACAAAGATCAGATGATCAAACAATTACAAGAGGCCCAATTGGACCACACCATTTTGGGGGTTTGGAAGAGCTTAGATGTCTCGATCCAGTGGCCGCTGGCAATATTGTAAGTAGCTGTATTTGGTCTTGACATAGATTAAAGGATACTGATGCAACCCTTTCCCATTTTCCAAAAGAAAGGACACGAAATGGATGCTAGTTCAGACTTTTCCATTTTCATATTGGTGGTGTTTTTAATTAATATGTCCTATCAAGACAACTAGTGTTCACTTGTGACATCTCTTACTTTTTTCCCTTAATTTGGAACTTGAAAAATAAATATCTTTTGTAGCTAATTATGTTTGTCTGTCCTAAATTGATAATTTTAGGACAGTGACAACTGTGCCCCCAAAATATGCATACTGAGATAAGGCATGAGCAGAAATTTGACCAAAAAACCTCTCTATTCTATTATGGAGCAGAGCCTGATGAAACAACCACAAATATTCTCCTTGTGTTGCAGCTACTTTACATAAAATGATCAGTAGCATCTAATAGCAATCATGGAAATGCTCCTATATTAAACAATGCTTCATTCATAGAAGAAATAGGAAAACAATAAATAATTTATTTCACTAAATAATATTGATATCATTTGTTTCCAGTGTCCAAAGGTTTCATAACAATTCCAGAAATGTAGCAAAATAGAAACAAGTAAACTGCGGTTTTTAACATAGGCTACCTGCTGTTCCATAGCCACTTACAAATCAAAATAGGACTTGGGTGAAAGTGAATTCCTAGGTCATCCTCAAGCTTGGAGTCTTACACAATATGCCTGCCCCAGAGCTAAAACACTTTCCATAACTTCGTAATAGCTAGTCTAGGATGATGTTTTGGCTTACCTGCCTGAGAGCTGGAATACTTCTAATTATTAACATAACTGGAGTTATATCATATCTCCTTCTGACCACAACACCTCCAAATGCTAATGTGAGTTGTAACTAACTATTCATGATGAAAAAGCAGACTACTGCATTGGTTCGATACAAGAGCCTTTTAGTGTCTAGTAACTATTTGTCCTATCAAAGCATGTTAAGTGATTCTTACTTTGCTATTTTTATTTAGAGATTCTGATGGGTTCTTTTTACCACTTTCTTTGTGTCTGTGCAGCTTTTCTTGTTATTTGGCTATTACAGTCTTATATGGATTTCGTGCTTCCAACGATTTACTACCTTTGTGGACTATAGGGCCTTTAATGATGGTCATCTATATCAAATTATGTCAGATTGTTTATGCTCACTGCATAAGAATTGCAACCAATGTTGTAATTATGGGAAAGACTACGTTCATAGCTGCAAAGAATGGTGATCTTACACGACCCATGTTGTTGCAGTTTGAGCAATTTTTGGAGGGCAAAAGGTCTGAACTTGTGTACTATTTCAAGGGTGGGGGATTCAAGAAATTCTTGGAGCAAAAGCGTAGAGAATATGAAGAACGAATATCAGAAGCCATACAGGACTATGCTGAGGATAACTGGCCACGATGGCGTGCCATAACAGGATTCCTGAGGAAGATATTTCCCGAATAGGAACATCAAGGTACATATTGCTCCTATTGGGGACTTGTTTGCATGTGAGTTTTGGTATAATATATATTCTGTTCTGTGCAATCCTATTTTAATAGGAGCAACATTGGCAATTTTAGTGCTGAAATTTGCATTCTATGTCAAAACAACTCTAAGCATCTGGACAGTGGAGACTATGCATGACTATTGTGTTCTGTGGAAAGAAATGTATTCAGATGCGCCATAGAAACATGAAAATTGTGAGTTCAGAGAAAGCAACAAAATAGCACATCAGATGCAGAACGCTTAAGCAATTTGCACTGCTGTTTAAATTCATTTATATCCATTGTTAGTAACTTAGTGATAAATTGTTTCGTATACCTTTAGATGACTAAGGCTATAATTTTATCTTTCCCTTTTCAGTCCGACCTCCTTTTCTTAAAATATTATTGCTTTGCCGTTTGTCTGAAATTGGAAATTTTTGGTTGTTGAACCAATGACAAAAGTCTCTGTTTCATTTTTTCATCAATGCTTATTTTCCATGTTCTCAATTCGGCATACATTTCAGTCAGTGACAACCATTCTCTTTTTCTGGGATGATTCATCAACTGCTGGTTCTCTCTATCAAATCTGTCAATGTTTTGGTATTCTTCAACAAATTCAAGGATGTGAATGGAAAGTTCTGTTTTTACTTGTCAATATAGCTGACGTATTTCAAGTAGTGAGGTGTTTGGTTTATGCTTTTAAGTAGCGAAATGTTAAATGTGTATTTTATAAATACAGAAGAAAAAAATTGGCAAATACAAAATTAAAATATTTCTATATCAATCCATCCCTAGCCTTCATTCCATCTGATTAATCGAAGGGGCAAAGAAAATGATGATTTTATTATAACTTACACATAGAATGAAATCTAACCGTCTTAATAAAAGTGGCAAAGAAAATGATGATTTGATTAAAACTTGTACATGAAATGAAACCTATCCATCTTGTTGATTTTTTCATAGGTTTTCTAAACTGATAATTACTTATGATTCTTAATTTAATCTTTCTTACATTCATACTCATCATAAAGTAATTACACAAAAGACATTAACAATAGAAACGAAATGCTAGTAGGATCATGGAGAGACAACGACACAAGAACACAATATTTACCCTGGGGAAACCCACATGGGGGAATGTTGAAAAATGTAATTAGGTTTTGTCTTCATAAATTGTATTTGAGTCACAATGAAATATATTTATCAAAAGAGTGAAAAATTATTATTATTATTATTATTAATATGACTTATTAAAACATGGGTTTCATGCTTTGGGTCATCATGTTTTAGGTCAGAGCTCCCATTGAGGACTTCTAGGATTTATACTGAGTCATTAGATTCATTGTCCATTTAAAGAGACCCTTCTTGGGCTTTGGAATCATGTAAAAATTATTAATATTGAGTAAAATAAGTCATTTGTCAACTCCACACCAAGTCGGCCTCAAAGAAAGTAATTCAATCTCACCAGATGCCTATATATTGAAGTTGCTCAAATTCATTTGGACACTCACACACACAAGTTCAATATCTAAGAGAAGAAGAGCAGAAAAAGTGTGAAGTGGCTGAAAGAAGGAAGATCAAAGTTTTGGGTTTGTCTCTCTTTCACTCATGTGATTTTACTAGGATATTTGCTAGATTGAAGACACTGTTGGGGCGAACTTGTTGCTTGATTAACTATTGGGTCGAAGTTGTCGCTGTGTTAACTACTAGGTCAAAGTTGTTGCTGGGTTAATTATTGGGTCGAAGTTTTTGCTGGGTTAACTATTGGGTCGAAGTTGTCACTGGGTTAACTACTAGGTCGAAGTTGTTACGGGGCTAGCTGCTGGATCGAAGTTGTTGCTTGGCTAACTACTGGGTCGAAGTTGTCACTGGGCTATTGATGGGTTGAAGTTATGCTAGATCGAAGTTCTGTTGTTGCTGCTAGGTCAAAGTTATTATTGAAAGGGTTATCATCTGTAGAAGAAAGAAATGGTTGACTTGGTGTGGAGGAATTCTGTGTCTAGGTCAAGAGTCTTGGATCATCTCGTGAAATTATTAAGGAAGAGTTGTTGACTGGGTTTTCCCCTAGATAGGGGTTTTGCCCTGGTGTCTATAAAGAAAATATTTTTGCCTTTCTGATTTTTTAACATGGAATCAGAGCTAAGGTGAAGAAGGGAAAAAGGCATCTCAAAGATCTATTGAAAGAAGAATAAAGAGTTTTAAGAAATTTGAATAAGGATCATCAAAATGATCATATAAGAAGTAAAGTCTTACCATCTTCAAGGACAATATCTAACTCAATGAAGGGAGAAAACAAATTAGAAGGAGCATCCAACTATAAGGCATGGAAGAAGAGGATATATGTCATCCTTGAGAAAAATAAAGTATTGGATTTAGTCAAAGGAAAAGTAAATAAGCCTTCTAATGATGCAAAAAAGGCAAAGTTCAGGGAAATAGAAATATTGGCCATGACACTAATGGTGGATGGAATAAATGATAACATCATTCCATATCTATCCAACATAGATTCTGCTCAAGAGATGTATGAAGCATTATCCAAATTATTCACTATCAAGAATCTTGGTCAAATAGCAAGTCTTAAGAATGAATTGAGATCTATAAAGATGACAAAGGAAGACATTGTGGCATTCTTCTTTGTGAGAAAAGCTAGATTAAGAGATGAACTCCAAGCAATTAATGAGATAGCACCGGAAAATGAGCTTGTAATCACTTTAATTTTATGTTTACCTACATCATGGAGTGTCTTCTCATCAGGTCTCAATAGTTGGAAGGAAACTCCTACATTCGAACAACTATGGAATGCATGCAGTCAAGAAGAAGTCAAAATTTCTCTAGTAAGCAACAAAGAGAATGAAGAAGAAAAAGTTTCAAATGCCTACTCTGCTCATCATAGAAACAAAGGATCATTCAAGAATTCTAAAGGGCATAGAAGGAAGATGGACCTATCCAAAATTGAATGCTACAATTGTCACAAGATGGGTCACTATAAAAGGGATTGTCTTGAGAATCTGAGAAATAGAAAGAGAAATAGGGATCATGCAAATGTTGCCGAAGAAGAATCTCCAAAGAAGCACAACACCAAAGAATCAGAAATAAATGACTTACACTACTAAGTCCTACTCTAAGTTTTTGAATCGTTTTATATTTTATATTTTTACTACTTATAGGTTTAACATTCTTTGGAAATATATTGTTGAGTTGTTTTGTTAAAGTTATATGTATCCCTCGAGATTGGATTAAGAGGGAGCCCTCACCATTTTCTAAAGATAAGTATTTTACTCCTTGTATTATCTTTTATATTTGGTTTCCCTTTTTTTATCTAGATGTGTTTACACTAGATGTTAATAACATTTCTTTTTATATTTTCCTTGTATAGGAAAAGCATTTTGATATGCTCAAGGGCTATGAAGAAGACTTCACAAGGCAAAGCATAGAAGTCCTATTGGAATTGATGCTTATAAGGTTTGTCTAAACTCAAAGGTATGTCTTAGACTATAAGTTTTGTTTCTCTTTGTGATATAGGTATCTTCATTCATTTTAAGAAATTTGCTTTACATTACTAACAAGTGTTATGCCTAGGGCCTTTGAATCATAGAGATTCTTGTATGGGAGATTAATCATCAGATTGGATCTACCCTCATTAAAATCATTATATTTGTGGAATCTTAAAAGGTTCCCTATAAATCCTAACGTAGTCAATGCTAATGTGAATGACCTAGTCTACTTAAGGTTATTGATGAAATCTAGAAAATACTATTCTTTTGATGTTTAGGGTATTATTATGGAAAGCCTAGTCCTTTAGGGTTTGATGGTAATGTGTTCCTAGACCTCGAGGTTTTGGTAAATTAGGGTTTATGAATAAAACCCTTATGTATCAAGAGTAAGCTCCTTGGATTGAAACCCTAGGTGTATGTTTGTCTAACTGATCAAAACCCTAGCCTAATCGAGATTTTTATATGACTGACTTTAAATATATTGATATTTGTGTCTTGGGTTTGTTTGGTATATGTTATGATATGGTTGTGCATGATTATTCTAAATATGTATATGTGTTGACCTATTTGTTGGTAAGTTCTAGGGTTTGCAACTAAGCCCTAGTCGAAGTTTGATATTCTAGGATATGGTGATAGTGTTTCCATTATGATGATAAAATCTAGGGTTCACTACAAACCCTAGTAAAAGTTGGTCATATTGTTGAAACCTTAAATTGTGATGTGCTTGATTTTATTTGTTGACATCTAAGGCTTAGTGTCTCATGTATGGAATCTAGGGTTTGCATTAAATCCTAGTAGAAAAACTAAAGTTGTTAGATGCATTCTAAGTGTACTTGTTAGAATTGCTTCTAGGGTTTGCAATATATTATAGTAGGGTATGTCATGTCTCTGGAAGAAATATTGAATCTCTAGATATAATGAAGATTGTTATCCTAATTGAGTTAGTGATGTCATCTAGGGGTTATAACCTAACCATAACAAGAAGTTTAAGTATAAACGTATGTGTCCCTTGTTGATTATGAACCTAACTAGGTTTAGGTATTTAATGTCTAAAGTCTAATACTTCCATGATTCTGATATAGTTAAGTTCATGCTTCTATATATGTATTTGGTTGTACTTTCTATCTAGGTTGTTTAGGTACATAATCTTCAAGATGATGAAGATGTTCATAAGTAAATGTGATTTGATAAACATGATGAAGGAAGTTATATGAATGATGATAATCAAGATAGCTTTGATAGGAAGGATGGAAGCCATGAAAGATTCTCTGATGTTATAGAAAGAAGTTGATCTCCCTAAGTTAAGGAGAAGTCGAGATAAAAGGAAAGATATCTCCCAAGTTGAGAGGGAGGGCATATTACAGTCATAATGGATACCTTGAAGATATTTGAGAAAGCATATTGGAGTACTGCTGAAAGAAGGAAAGCATGATTTGGTTGTTGCATGTAAAGTAGGAAAGGAAGCTGAATAATTGAGGAAACCTTTGACAAGATTTGTGTGGGAAGCCACGAAGTCCTATTGTGATGAATTGTGAGGTAGCATCAAGATGTCAGAAGATCCTAAAGGTTTGTGTTTACTTATGGGTATTCGAAAGGTTGTTACTGATTGGGGTTGTAACTGTTTAGGAAAATCTCTCAAAGTTTTTCAAAAGCATGCTTGAGGTTAGAGAGATTTGATGTGTTGAGGCATTGTGTGTGTAAAATGCCTGGGATGACATCTCGCTGACATATGTATTGATGTCTAGATCCCAAAGAGGGAGGGTGGCATTGGCCATGGAGCTCTAACCTTGGATACGTACCTAGATTCCTTGGTTGATGGTTAGCAAGTAACCCTGTTGATACCTAGACTAGCTAAAAGATTTAGTCCATCTTAGTCCCACCTGGATAGATTGTTGTGGTCAAGAATCTAGTCCATGGCACCGTAAGTGCCTAAACTCTTCATGGGTCATATGCTTTGAGATCTTCCATGTACTTGTATGAATATCTCCCTAGTTAATAGGGAGTGTTGAAGAGTGTAACTAGGTTCGATCTTCATAAATTGTATTTGAGTCATAATGAAATGTATTTATCAAACAAATGATTATTATTATTATTATTATTAATATGACTTATTAAAGCACGGGTTTCATGCTTGGGTCATCCTGTTTTAGGTCAAATTCCCCATTGAGGACTTCTAGGATTTATACTAAGTCATTAGCGTCATTATCCATTTAAAGAGACCTTTCTTGGGCTTTTGAATCATGTAAAAAGAATTAATATTGAGTAAAATAAGTCAATTGTCACCTCCACACCAAGTTGGCCTCAAGGAGATGAAGTCGACCTAAAACAGAGTAATTCAACCTCACCAGAAGCCTATATATTGAAGCAGTTTGAATTCATTTGGACACACACACACACACACACAAGTTTGATCTCTAAGAGAAGAAGAGGAGAAAAAGTGCGAAGTTGTTGGAAGAAGGAAGATCAATTTCTAGGTTTGTCTCTCTATCTCACTCATGTGGTTTTACTGGGATATTTATTGCTAAGTCAAATTTGTTGCTGGGTTAACTATTGGGCTGAAGTTTTTATTGGGCTAACTATTGGATCGAAGTTGTTGTTGCGCTAACTATTGGGTTGAAGTTGTTACTGAGCTACTGTTGGGTTGAAGTTTTGTCGCTGATACAAGTTATTGCTACTAGATCAAAGTTATTGTTGAAAGGGTTATCATCTACACAAGGAAGAAAGGGTTGACTTGGTGTGGAGGAAGTATGTGTCTTGGATCATCTCGTGAAATTATTAAGGAAGAGTTGTTGACTAGGTTTTCCCCTAGATAGGTTTTTTTCCCTCATTGTCTGCCTACATCTGGTGTCTGTGATATTTGTGCTATTGTTTCGGTAATTGCTTGATGAACTAAAAGATAAAAGAGGAACATAAGAAAAACATAAGAAAATCACAAGTAATTATCTATATAATGAAAATATTTCTGCCTTTCTCATTTTCTGATAGGGGAAACCCAACAACCTTAGAAAAATTATTCAAGTCAACAAAGATGCATCTAAACATAAATTCAAACTAACAACCTTGGTCACACTTGGTCAAACTGCTCACAAGACATGTTAATTTGCTGCTTATCAACTCTAGCCTTCATCTTCAAGAAAGACGCGATTATGCTCCTTAGATAAACTTAGAAACTCTGCTAGAGATTCACCTTTTATCCGCCTCAGATATATCTTCTTTGCTTGGCTCAGATTTGACTTCCTTTCTTCCTCAAACTTGACTTATTTGCTTGCCTCAAATAGATCTCTTTGTTGGCCTCATACATGCCTCTTTGTTGGCCTCAGATTCGTCCTCTTTACTTGGTTTAGACAAACTTCTTCGTTGGCCTCAGACAAACTAAGTTACTTTCTCTTGGAGGAGGACAAAGTGGTGTATATATAATGTCTTGAGAGGTCGAATGGGTGTCTCTAGAAGCTGGAACGACTTGTCTTGTAGGAGGGTCAACCAGGTCATCTTTGAAGCCAAAATTCATTTTTTTTTCTCTTTTATAACCGACATGAAGAACATGTCATATATTTTATCTTTTGACAATAACATGAAGAACATGCTTTATATTTCTCATTAAAAACACATTAAGGGCTAAAATATTAATTATGAAGACCGACTATAGTTACAAAATTCAACGCTCCGTCTTAGCTATAGAGGTATTCATAATGACTATCTAGATGCTCTCATGTTGACAAATTTATCTAAGAAAAGGATATAACACATCCAATTACCGTAATCTGGTCAATGATTGTGACACATGGTAAAACAAGTTACCATAATTTGGTCAACAATTTTGACGCATGTTAAATCAATAACATCAGCAGGTTACCATAATCTGGTCAACAAATGTGACACATGATAAACCAACATCATCAACAAGTTGCCATGATTTTGGTCAGTACCTCTGATTTGTGATGTATTCTTACCATGATCCTAGTTGGTACTTCTAACACATGGTACATAATTTGACATCAACTAGTCACCATAATTCCAGTCTATTTGGCACATGGTATACAGACTAGTCTTGGTGCACCATCATTCTGGTCAATATCTTTGACACATGGTGAATCTCCAAAGGCCACACTCTATCTGACTAATTCAGGGCCTGATGCTAAACAAGCCTGATGCCCCAGGACCGTTCTTCTTATTTCAGGTCAACATACTTGACACAGGAAGAATGATTGTCCTCTGCCAGACCAATTTCCCTAATTTAGCCCAATACACTTGACACAGACATAATGAGTCAGTCCATGATGCTATCTCATCAGTACTCCCTCTCACTGAGAGAGGCATTTTCAACAAGTCCAAGCTTGTCCCTGAAGTATATGTAGACTTCATCTTGGGACGAAGGCTTTGCCACCAATCTGCTATATTGTAAAATAACATTGAAGCTACTGCTTCCTTTTGTGCCATGTTTCGATACTTGATCTCACTGCGCTTTGACCTGTCATCATGGTTGTCCCTTGCACCTGATAAAGAAACTCCTTCGAGTAGCCTCTGAAGGCATATTTCTTCTTAACTTGCCAATCCAGCTGCAATATATTTGGCCTCTGCAATACTTGGTGCAACAAATGTTTTGCTTCTCGTTTATCCAAGAAATCATAATGTAGCTCGAATTAAAGCAATATTGTGATGAACTCTTTGTTTTCAACACACTTTTCCCAATCTGAATATGTGAATCCCTGCTGCTATACTTCATTGTCCATAAATGAATACGTCATGTTGGTACTTCAACATGTTGAGCCACATGCCTTGGCCTAACCATAAACTAATCGACTTCCTTTTTTTAGAACCATCACTAAGCCTACTTTTTTATTACCCTAACTGGGGGTTCTTTCTGAAACAACTTCTGATTTGGAATCCTTGAATGCTCCCTCTACCACTGCTTCCTTTATGACAATCCATCATCTAGAACTCTGAGGTCAATTCCCTCTAAAGCTAAAGAAAGGATTTTTTATTGCTCCCTTTGTTATAAAAGCAATTCTTTTTGCTACAGTTGCTCCCTCTAACACACAAGTCCTTTTACTTTTTGTCAGAGACAAATTATATAATAATAAGATCAACCAAGACTCGTCAGATATTCATCCATCCAAGATCATCAATCCCAATATGTTTTCTTGTGATTGTACACATCCTTCTTTGATCATGAGACTTCTCATGTACCTAAAAGCCTTCTACAAACATTTCTTCATGTCCAATTATTTCATCCACATAGTGCAATTTCAAGGCAATGATAATAGTTCTAACAGAAGTGTACCTTAGAATTGGAACAAACATCTTGTCATGATCCTCACCCTCTTTCTAGGAAAACCTTCTAATCACAACTCTCATTTTGTACTTGTCTATACTGCCAACTGTTTCATGCTAGATCTTGTGGATACATTTGGAAGTCACCATTGACTTCTCTCCGACACAATTAAAATATACTTCAAACTTGTTGATCTACCTACTTCCTCTAAGCTCTAACCTTATCTAGTACAATATCTCTCAACACAAATCACGATTATGGGAAAGTCCTCTTTTCACAAACTTTGCTTCGTTCTTTCACTACTTCTATTTGTTGCCAGAGCATTGGCAACGTTTACTATGTACATGCAATCCTCACTTAGAGGCTATGGAAGAATAATTACAACCAAGCAAAGGATACAAGGACAAGAGACTTACTAATAATAAAATAACAACAATAATATTTAAAGAAGAGAGATATATAATACTTATCTTTTGAGAATTATAGGGAAATGCCAACTCCCTCTTGATCTTAGCCTTCTTACATCCATTTTGGAACTTTATCATCCTCATCCTCATCATCAGCATGATGTCATTGCTCCCTTGCTAGAGCAGGGTTTCTCTTTTAGAGGAAATGTTAAACTAGGTTTAGTTATAGGTTTTTATCCATAAACCTAAAGCTTTCTTATTCGAGCCCTTTTAGCTAGCTAGGGTCTTCAAACCCTAGAATTCCAATTCTCATATCCAAATATCAAAACCCTAGAATTGATATGCTTTTTACATATAAGATGAACTTCATCATAAACCAAGTAATTCAACTTCCTTACAATCATTGTAGCAATAACAATATCATGTCCATAAATACTCGGTCATTAATGGTAGTGATCCATTCTTTATTTAATGTGCAAAGAATAGATTTTGTCATCCTGTGTTGAGCATGATATTCAACACCCAATCACCCATAACAATGGATACTGCATCAATACTATAAAAACTTAGATCTTTGCAATAAGAACCTTCAATCCAATATGTCTTCAATCATTTATATTTTTGGCTTGCTATGATAGGACAATAATAGATATGCAAGTGACTTGAACTTACAAAGAGAACTTTGATCCCTAAACTTGAAGAGGGACTCGACCTCTTTTTCTCTTGTTATCAGATTGTGCTTTCTTCAAAGGCATGACAATGATCCTTTTCCTTCTTTCCGTGAAGTGCAAGAAATAGATTCCAAGACTAAGCATCCATAATAGATCCCATTCTTCAGATACTTTATCAACGATCATATGCAATGCGAGGTTCATGACATATCTTGCTTTTGAATATGCATCACCTCCAAAGAGCACAAGTTCGATATATCACACTTCAACCTTTCAATACATAAGTAAAGGTCACATATTTTCCTTATGTGGCTAAGTCTTGCTTTGAGCCACAATATGAATTGTAATGTTGTCATTTCATCTTGCCATATCAAGATAACACTCATGCCACATATCAACAATATTTCCATGAACATGATTGAAGATTATTTGTAAAACTCATAAACAAAATTGTAAGATGAGGAGATTCCTTTAATATTCATATTCATTTGATGAGTTCTTCAAGGATCCCATTGTCGTAACAGATCAAACTTATGACAGTGTTATGATCTTACTAAGTAGTAGATTATGCTATTATTTAGTCTTTCATAAGACATTCTTAATACAAACTTCTCCACCAAGCATATAAATGATCATTCTAGTTACGACCTACAGGAGCTTTAATCAAATGAAAAACATTGTAGGTAAATTTAGTGATAATATGTACCTTTCATTCCAAGCATTAGACTTATCGCTTCATTGGTCTTTTTCTATGTCTGTGTTCTCAAGCCTCATTCTTTCCTTCATCACTCATGTACGAAAGATACTTCAGGTGGAGATGTTTTTCAAATGAGCTTGACTCCTTTAGTTCAACCTTTCAACAATCGCTGAACCAACTATTTGATCTTCTTCAAGTGCTCACATAAAGATCTTATTGAGGTATGGTTCAAAACTTCGAAAAAAAGTGTAATCCTCTTTGTATTTGAGACTTCTCAGTCGTTGAGGCAAATTTTGAGGTCTTCAACATTTCTTTAGTCACATGTGGTCATCTTCTGCAATCAAATTCATACTGAGATTTAGCCTTGGATAATTTTGACCTTCCAATTCTCTTTCCCTACCAATTTTGATATACTAATTTAAGCTTTTATGTGGATGGACTAAGGCTTAGGGCTTTGGCCTTCTTGCAAACATTGCTATTGAACTAGGAATCCTTTCCGTAACATTTTCTTTCCTTTCAAGATATAGAAATTTGGTGAACCCTCTGAGGCATTTCATCCTTCCTGAAATGTGACCTTGAGGCTTTTAAGTCTTCAAACTGAGGCACCCCTCAACCTATTGAAACATATTGAGACCTTACTTTCAAGATAACTTGAAGAATGAATCTCAACCTTTTCTAATGGCTTTGACCTTAAACTAGGTTTTCAGCCCTTTTTTTCCTTACAAAGATTTGTATCAGAACTTCTCGAAGCTTGGATTGAGATAGATAACTTGGCATAAAAGGTGCTCACTTGATAAGGTTGCTTCATCTGCTACTTGAGGCTTTCGGTCTTGGATTGAGATCCTTTTTTCAAATAATTTCGGCCTCTTCAAGATCTGAGGTATCATGGTCTAGATTGACCCTTGTTAGGGTATTAATTACACAATATTTCGTTGACATCTAAACTCAACCTAGCTTAGATTCTCTTCTAGTTTCCTATTCTAACTCAACTTTTCTTTGTCTTTACACCTTCGAAGTTGCTCTTCAATCATAGCTCTGATACCATGTTGAATTTTTTGTAGGTCTTCCAAACTCATAATTACTTCCTATGATTTCTTAATTTAATCTTGCTTATATTCATACTCGTATTAAAGTAATTACACAAAAGACATCAACAGTGGAAAAAAAATGCTAGTAGGATCATGGAGAGACATCTAAACAAGAACACAAGATTTTTACCCTAGGAAAACCCACATTGGGGAAGAAGCCAACAAAATTTCCTTAGAGAAATTATTCAACTCAACAGAGATACATCTAAACATAAAGTCAAACTAACAACCCTAGTTACACCTAGCTAAACTTCCCATAAGACAAGTCAATCTATTGCTTACCAACTCCGATCTTCTTCTTCAAGAAAGACTCAATTGCTCCTGAGATAAACTCAGAAACTCTGCCATAGATTTTTCCTTTATTTACCTCATATATATCTTCTTTGCTTGGCTTAGGTCTGAATTCCTTTCTTCCTTAGACTTATTCACTTGCCTCAGATATACCTCTTTGTTGGCCTCAAATAGACCTCTTCACTGGCCTCAAATTTGTATTCTTTACTTGCTTTAGACATAGTTCTTCATTGGCCTTAGACAGATTGAGTTACTTGCTCTTGGAGGAGGACAAAGTGGTGTATATATAGTGTCTTGAGAGGTTGAGTGGGTGCCTCTAGAAGCTAAGTCGACTTGTTTTGTAGGAGGGTTGACCAAGTCATCTTTGGAACCAAAATTCAAATTTAAAATTTACAATTTCTCTCTTTTAAAACCGACATGGAGAACATGTCATATATTTTATTTTTTAACAATAGCATGAAGAACATGCTTTATATTTCTCATTACAAATATATCAAAGGCTAAAATATTAATTATGAAGACCGACCATTGCTACAAAATTCAATACATTTGAGAGTTTTTTTATTTTAAATAACAAGTTGAATCAAATGTACACCTTTGTCTCTACCACCCTTGTTTTTGAGAGGTGAAAGTGTGCATTTGTTGCCCAAATGCATACTTTCGCCCATAGAATGGCAGGTGTTAAATGCATATTTTCACCCCACCATAAGCTACTTTATTATGATAAAGTTCAAATGCATATTTCCAATCTCCAAATATACATTTATCAAATAAACACCAAAATACATAATTATCACTTTTACATTAGATAAAATCTATTCATTTTTATACTATGAGTTTTCATTTTCCATTATAATAAAACATTTTAATTACTTTTTATATAAAATAAAATGAAACAATTCACTTAATAAAAAAATTGTGTACACACGTGTCCCCACCCTTTCATGAGTTGAAAGTGTAATATATGAGATTTGATCAAATATATATAATTATATATATATATTATATAATAATTTGATTCAAATGAAAGATCTGATCAATTTATATATATAATTTGATTCAAATGAAAGATATTGAATATCTAATTTTCTAAGTCCAAATCTTGTGTATTTAAATTCTCAAGAAATATATTTTTGAAAAGTTATTTCTTATGAGATAAAAAATAAAGAGTAATAATGATTTAAAAACCACTTTTATTGGTCTCAAGGAAATTGAAGATGTATCTATGGTTTTCTTTGTCGTAATTAACTCTTTTTTCTATCAGGAAACTATAATAGATTAAAGCATGGAGACCTATCAATATAGAGCATTACAAAATATCTTAGCTTGTATTTCTAAATACTATTGAATTATGTTTCTATAGAGCATGTATTTTTACAAGTTCGTTAGATTTATATTACTTTAAAATGGAATAATAGCTTTATTATATGTATTAAATATTTTCATTTTAAATTGAACTGGTACATAATGTTATATGTGATTAACGTTCATTAATTATGTAAAAAATGTTAAAAGATTAACGTTAATTAATTATTGTAAAAAATTGAAATTATATTGAGCAAAATAATTATAATATAATTAAGATAATAAATAAGAGAAATTTGATGTTTCTAACTTATAAGTATCATAGGCTGGAATTTACTATAAAATTCAAATTTTAATTTACTTAATTATATTGATTAAAAATGTAAACATTGAAATGCTATGGTTATTTTTATTCTTAATATTTGTTTATGCAATATTATATAACAATCTGAAGTGGTTGTCATTAAGATTTTTATTCATTGTGTCAAGAGGCATGTTTCAATCTAATATGGGGAGATGTTGTAATGTTTAACATTTTGACTTAGTCAGAATAAAATAAAAAACATAAATTTTTCTAGTCCATAGTTTTTCCCCATGGTATTCTTAACCCATGTTTTTTCCCATGGTATTCTTCTCTAAGATGACCTATTTAAAGGCTAATAATAAAACTAACCTAGATCCATTTTAACTCCATATCTACCAAGTGTCGAGAGGGATCAAATCTCTTTTCATTGTAAAAGAGGTTTGCACCTCAAGAGAGAGATTTGATCTCTCGATGCTAGATTCGGAGTTAAGATGGATCTAGGATGGTACATTCACAATTAGGTAAACCATTAAGTACTTTGTAAGCATTTAACAAAATATATTAGTCAATCAAAATAAGTGAAAATATTATCATCGACTAATATATTTTGTACTGGATTATTTTAAGACACTATATCATAATGATGTCGAAGTCAGCCATTGATGAATACCACTCCATAAATTTTATATCAATTATCTATATTAATATTCACTTTATTATATCTTATGCACCCACAACACAATTACCAATCCAATGAGAACTATGACCTCAAAACAAGAACTCTAGCAAGAAAAACTCCATAAACATGAAAAAGTAGACGAAAAACTAAAAGTGCGTACGTTGGAACGATATTTTTTATTTTGAGTGGTAAATTTTAAACATTTTTTGAAAATGATAGTGAAAACCAATTTTTTTACGTAACATTTTTTAGCAATGACATTAAAATAAAATACCATGACTCTAAAAATCATTAAAATTCCAATAGTTTTCAACAATATGTTGAAGATAAAATTTCACGACTCGAAAAAACCTAAAATTTCCAACATTTTTCAACCATGACATTATGACTCTTAAAAACATTATAATTTTGACATTCAACTATGGCGTTAAAGATGAAATTTCACGACTCCAAAAAAACCTTAAAATTTCAACATTTTTCAACCATGGATTTAAAAACAAATACCATGACTAGAATAAACCTCAGATTTTGAACATATTTCGAGATCAAATATCATGACTAAATTAAACCTTAAAAATAAATTTAAAATCTTAGCCGAAGACAACTTTACAGATTGCAATGAAAACTAAAAAAATCAATCATCAAATATTTGACACATAGTGGGGGCATGCTTGACCCATTGCAATTGAAACTTAAAAATCCATCACCAAATTAACACATAGTGGAAGCAGACTTGATTGAGTGTAAGGAAAACTAAAAAATCAACTATCAAATTAACACATATCAAAGTCGAATTGCTAGTCGAACATCTTCACAACCCTAAAACCAAAAAAAATAAAAATTAAATCATCACTAAAACAAAAGTTAAAATAGAAAAAAATAAAACATTGAGAAAAAATTAAAAATAAAAAAATCACAATTAAAAAATCAAATATTAAAAATTGTAATAAAAAAGAAAAAAAAATCCATAAAAAGATGAAAACAAACATAAAAAAAAAAAAAATTATTATTAAAAAGAACTAAAAAAAATAAAAATAAAAAATAAGATATATATCTATATATCCGAAGGAAAAATCAAACTTTTTATTAAGTATATAAAAAGTTACTTAATATATGCCTAAAGCATTTTAGAAGTAGAAAGATCACCCATTAGGGCAAGACTCTTCAAAAACAACCTACACACACACACATATATCACATTAAAATTGGTTTGTGATCCCTGCCCAGTTGTATAGGGATCGTGGACTAGGGAGGGCCCTCCAACCCACGACCTTTTGGCTGTTGGGTGAGGGTGGCAGGGCAATTCCTAGAATTGGTTTGCTGCTAACTGCTACCACTGGTTTTAAGAAGAACACTGCTCACCGGATGGCAACCATCTTTGTCATTGACTTGACCAAATTTTTCAACTTCAAGAACTAGATTAGTCATGTGAAAAGATTCACTTGATCACAAATCTGAAGATGTATGAATCGAATAAATTTCATGAGCAAGCTGGTTTGGAGAGTTGTCTTCATGCAAGAGAAGAGATGTTGAGGGATGGAAAGAGTACTCAATGATTTGATTGTTTTCATTTTCATTGTGGACAATCTCACCACCTTGTGTCAATTTATAAGTTAACTCATCGAATGAAGCACTTGAAGAGCATGGAGTATCTTCGTCACGAGTAGACACATCGTAAATAGTAGAGCATAAGGGATAGTGAGATGAATATGAAGTTTCAATAAGAACATCTTCTTTAACTGAATTAGATTCTAGATCTAAAGTAAGTCTTCATGAGAAACCAAAAGTTCAGATGATTGACTTGGGCATTCATGATCACATACATCAACATAGTCATCGTCATCAGAATTATTGTTTCCCAAGGCTACGGATTGATTGAAAGAATTGGTTGCATTTGATTCAATATCGAGATTAGCAAATTGAAAATCATCTAAGAATGGAAGCACATCATTTTCACATGGAGGATTTTGAAAAAGAGAGGAAAGATTGAAAGAATCTTCACCTTCCTGCTCCTCTACCTATGTAATGTGGCTACCTTGTATCTGATTGCAATTTGAACCATCAACTCGAAAATAAAGAGAATGTGAAAAACTAGTTGGTGGAACAGATTGATCAAGTGGAGCATGATACATGGAGTCATGACTTGTAGATGATAGAGGATTATAGATGTCCGTTGAAGAAGTAACACTTTCAACAGAACCAGATTCAAGGTTGATGTTAAGAGTGCCAATGTCATATTGAGGAAGGAAAGGATTAGCCTTCACTCTAGGCTCCACAAACCATTTCAGGGTTTCTTCCGTGAGATATGAATCATGAAAAGTGGGAGGAGGATGAAGAGATGGATTAGGAATTCGATTTTCATACTTCTCAACTTCGACATCACCAAAAGGAGGCACCCACATCAGAACTAAAAAGGGAGGAGGACAAAGAACAAAAAGAAACATAGGTTCCTCCTCTGAAATTAGAGGTGTCTCATGATTTACAAGAGTTGGGGAAGGAAAAACATCAGGAGGCTTAGATTCACCGTGCAAAGAGATGTGAACCAAACACTCAAACTTTTTCTTAAAGAAATCCCCATCTTTGTCTTCTTCAAGAAATTCATAAGAAAGGTTAAGGAATTGAACAGAGAAATCCTCAACTGATTCATTAGGCTTCATTCTTAGCATTAGGGGAATTTTAAGGTCTAAAATGGGCCTCCTAAGAAAAATGTACAAACAAATTTAACTTTATAAGAACTAATAAGATTCAATATGATGATGTCAACCATGGGGTATGATTTACCATTTTTGGAGTAAAAAAGTAAAAAGATAAAAAAAATTAATAAAATAATAAAACTATTTTTTCAACTCGTATTTTCAAGTTATCTCCGTAAGACTTTACTCAAATTTTGAGCAAGAGTACTTATTGGATGTAAAATTTAATTCCTCATCAAAAGAGTACTCATGTTACATACTTTCGATGGAATCTTCTACACACAAAATGAGAAATACATGAAAAAACATGATTGCAATCATGTTTTTCATGTATTTCTCATTTTTCATGTAGCAGGGTCCATCGAAAGTATACAACATGGGCACTCCTTGGATGATGAATCAAATTTTGCATCCAACGAGTGTTCCCGCTAGAAATTTGAGTAAACCCATAGGGAGATAAGTTTAAAATACAAGATGAAAAAGTGGTTTTTTCTTTTTTCCCTCTAAAATTTGATGATGTAATATAATCTTATTTGATTATTTCCACTATTATTTTATAATTTCCTTAGGAGGCCCATTTTAGACTTCAAAATTCCCCTAATGTTGATTGATTCTTTTAAAAACATCTCGGTAATCATACCTATCGAAGGCTTGGTAAATCTCCTTGAGAAAATGATGAAAATAATGGATGGAAGTAGATGGTAAGGTATGACGAAAATAATGGATGGAAGTAGATGGTAAGGTATGACACCATCGATTAACACGACCTTCAAGGGTGAGGAAGAAAACCACATAAGAAAAATATTCATCATTGATTTCGTAATATTCACAAAATTTAAGAAATCTAGAAATGTGCTCGGTTATGGATGTTCCATCCTCACCATCAAACTTCAATTGAGACAAGTGATAAAGATGCTCATCGAGGATTAAAATTTTACCAAGGGATAGGATGGAAAAACACCCCAAGAGTATGATTTGAGGATGATCCATTTATGACAAGAGATTCAAAACAAACTCAACAGGCACAACTTGTCATCTTGCCCTCCTTCTAGCGCCATTTGTTGATGGTGCTGGAAATCTGTCAACCAAGGGGTCTCCCCGATGTGAAGTCCCAATTAAACCTCACGTCATTTGGAATAGGATGCCCATTCAGAGTATCTGCCCAATTTCCATATTTTGTTATAGATTTCCATTGGATTTAACTGTCAGCAAGAGAGAGAAGCGTGTATGTGACTTTATGAAAGGCAAGTGTGCTTGGTGAATGTTCAGTTGTAGGAGTATTTAGGTTCTCCTACTGCAGAGGGAGGAAAGGCGAGCCTCTAAGAGAGAGGTAATAGTACCACCCTAGTAGAGGCACACACAAGAAAAAAGATAACTGCCTAACATCAAACTGAATAGTCCACATAGATGCGACGATTGTTACAACCATTACAACACATCTTCAATTAGATAAGCACTAAAATCACTGAAATATTTC
Organism: Pinus taeda; assembly: GCA_000404065.3. Taxonomy (NCBI): domain Eukaryota; kingdom Viridiplantae; phylum Streptophyta; class Pinopsida; order Pinales; family Pinaceae; genus Pinus; species Pinus taeda. The sequence continues at coordinate 126,056 of APFE030973726.1, read as the reverse complement.
AACTATTTTATTACATGTGAAAGAAAACATGAACCATAAATATTCACAGAACAGTCTTACAAATATTCACAGTCCATGCATGAGAACATGTCGACCATCAAGCTTCAAGTATTAAGTAAAAGTCCCAAGATACACGAATGCAAAAAACATCACTAGCACCAATAGTGGAGCATTGGAGCCACAACTTTATCCCCACAAGTTCTAACTTTGTCTCTCTGATGCCTTATAGGAGAAGCCAAGGTGAAAAGTCCCTTGCTTGTACCATGAGGGTGTATTTATAACAAATGGGGTGATCCTTCACCTCCCTTGTGACTCTTGGGCTACCCTCATGACTGTTCAACTTCTCTATGACCTTTTGACTTCCTACATGACTTTTCACATTACATGAATGACTCTTGGGCTTCCACTTTACATTATATTTCTCCAATATTGAATTACATATTTCGCAAAATGATGTGGAACATGATGACTCATGACATGACATGACAGTGATGACACGGACTTGCATGATGCCATGGAAATGTCAAGCCATTCTTTGTTGTTGTTTGCTTTGTTTCTTCTAAAAGATGGTTCATGATCTTCTTCTTTGTCCTCCAAATGGATTAGAGATGAGGAGTCTTCATTGGAACTTGATCTCCATCTGTTGTCTCAATTTGATGTCCCTTTGCTTTCTCTTAATTGATAAACTTGTCTTTGCAGCTAATAACATGTCTTCCAGCATGGCCTCCATATCCATTTCCTTCTTCATCATCTTTACATAGCATGATAGTGTACCTGCATCTGGAATCCACTCTGGACATGATGACATCAGTCTGATAAACCCCTAGTCTCAGATGTTGCAAGAGGATCCGCTGACGGAGTCAGAACTGAGTGATAGACTAAGGGGTAGGCTTAGTGACTACACAATTGTGTAGCTCAGGAAGTCAAGGGTGAAGCTTGAGCCTTGAGACTGTCTAATGCACAGTTTAGGTTGGATTGGGCAAGTGGATTATGCAATTTTGTGAATTAATGAGCCAGGATGAATGGTTTTGCATTGTTTCAGCCAATTGCGCAGTTCTAAAAGCCAGAGGCGGATAGATGATTGCGCAGTTGTGTAGCTAAGGAGCTCAAGGGTTGGGCTTGAGGTTTGAGACTATGTAATGTGAAGTTCAGGTTTGGATGGAGGGCATGATTGCACAGTTTTTGAGGTTAAGGCCCAGGCTTAAGCACTGCAATTGTGAGTGTGCAGTACCAGAAGGACAGGAAGCCAAGTGATTGTGCAATTGCGTAATTCATAAGATCGAGACTGAGCCTTGAGGACTAAGACTACGTAATGCGTAGTGCTGGCTTGGTTGGAGAGAAAGATTGTGCAGTTATGGGACTCAGGGGTTGGGCTTGAGCACTGAGGTTGTGAAATGCGTAGTTCTGGGAGGTAGAGACTGCACATTGCATAGTGCCAAGAAACAAGGTTTTTTCTTGAGGACTGAGACTGTGCAATGCGTAGTTCAGGAGGGTTGGATGAGGTTGAGTGGCTTGGTCGGGAGATTTTCCAATTTTGACTAACTGTTGGATAAGTGAGAGGAAGTTGAATAAAAGTAAGACTTGAACATAATCACACCTTATTTCACTTGATGACACAACATGTAACAATCAGAACACATGAACAACATACTTTCCTTAATGTAACAACATTGCGACAACCCATTCCAAGTGTGACACTAAAGTTACACTTTGCGACGACAATGACAACACTTGTGCGACAATGCATGAAACTTTGGAAATGAGTGCAGAACAAGTCTACATGATAATAACAACTCATTATCACACATATTTCCCCTTGAAACAAACCAAAACTCCACTTTACACGATAAGCGACAATTCCCACACCAAAAGACGACACTTTTTATATGAAAATAAAATTGCGAACGATACTTACAATATGTGAACGAAGGTGAAAGCAACACATGCTAGAGTGAAGATAACACGAAAATGGAACTAATTGAAGGGAAAACAAGTGAAAGAGACAACCGAAAACATGAAAATGACACATGCAAAAACAAAGGTGCGCAAAGCGATAGTGTGCAAAACTCACGGAAATAGAAGTACAAATGTAGCTAGAAGTGAGAAACTATCGATGTCAGTGCATACTGACTATTGACATGGATTGGACATCATACTACCACTCATGCACTCATGCACTTGTTATAGATTGAGCATGTGTGAGCAAGTGACTCCGACACTTCCAATCCAAAAGGGAGCTCAAAGACTTAACAAAGCTAGAAGTGCTATGGAAAGGTTGATCACACGATCCACTGTAGGCTCCAAAATTCAAGTGTAGGAAAAAGTTTGAAGGGTGTTTGTCATAGCTACAACAACTTGCTTCACACATTTCCACAGTTTCACACAATGCCATCAATTAGGCATGTGTGCTACATCTATGTGTAATGAAGTTATGCAAACCAACATAGTCACATGGATTAAAAGAAAGATTCTATAGATAGAGAGGGAAAAATGAAGAAATGTTTTACACAAAGATCACTAAATTTGTATAGAACAAGAATGAAAAGGAAGGTGTATTGCAAGACCTAATTGAGGACACCTGTAGGATATGTGAGTTTTAGAATAGAATAAAGGAACCTTGCATAATCAAGCAACTCAATATCAACATTGTAGATCACATAAGAAATACATGGTACTATATTTTCCCTTTGATAGGAGCAACTCATATAGGGTAATGATCATCAGACATGTCAAAGTAAATATTGACCATTACTCAAGAAAACAGATAAGCAAACCAAACTTGAAAATAAAGAGGAGAGGAGAAGTTACTAGTGATGGGCGCCTTTGCTTATGATTATATAGAGAAGTGTGAATGTAAAGGGATACATGATCCATGAACTAAAATATGAGACATGTATCAAAATGATCTTCAACAAGAAAATGTCCAGGAGATTCGAGGAATAAGCATCTATCAGGACATTTAAGGATAGGTCTAAATGTCTACTATTTACAAGATTAATGTATTAGCCATTGTGATCAAAGGTTTTGTGATGTGAGTGTATGGGACCTATTGAGGACTAATTTATAAAAATGTGTAACAAAAGCGCAATGTGAATTGAATGGGGTTCCTAAGTAATGAAGTATGTATTTATTAAATATTTAAAAGTGGATGACATGTTCCAGTACAAATGAACATGCTTGTTACCAATTGATACTCTACTGAAATTGTGCTACAATTCCTCATTGTAGGGAAAGGTAACAATGGTGATGTGGCTTCCAATTAATACCTTGATAGTGTCACAACGTTTTAGATTTGCTAAAGTTTCCTTTCAAAATGGTGGATTTTCTTTTCTTATCAACGTAATTTAGTTGATATATTATTGAAGACTTTATAAATAATCGTTTTAAAATATTTATTTATGTTCTAAAAAATTTGAAAATTTTGAACTTAAAATGATGTTATTTTTTGTTATATGTGTTTAAACATGAGAGAGAGAGAGAGAGAGAGAGAGAGAGAGAGAGAGATTTAATTTACTACATACACACCCTTAAATACATTCCCATTCAATAATAGATTAATGATTGGTCAATAGCAGATTTGCTTTCTTGCCTTGCTTCACTCGGAAAATAATGTTGTGTTTTGTTTGGGTGGGAAACATATCAAAGGATGTAGGGATTTATCCCATAAAATGGAATAAGGCTTAGATATGGCTGAGCATTCACGATATATATATAATATATATATATATATATATAACTATTATATAATAATATATATATAATAATTATAATATACATGTCTCACACACACACATATGCACGTATGTGCATTCACACACACACAAGCAAACAACAATTGACAGATTGTTATATTAAAAATAGATTGCAAGAATATTAGGAACAAAATTACATCAAGTTTTTCTTTGGAGTTTAAAAATAAAATAAAAGGACAATGCCGACTATGAGCCTATTACATTGCCTGTCAAGGTATTTAGGAAAAAAATCATAGTATTTCTTAAAACTTTATATTCTACAATATAGGCCTAATAGCTTAATAACTTTAAAAAACATAAAACTTAGCAAAAAATATAATGATTAGGTGCTTCAGCCATGCATGCCTACATTTGATCTGCATCTTGTTAGATGATTCTATCTCTTTTGTTATTGATGTACAATTTATTCTTCCATTATCTCTTCATGGTTGGAATTAATAAACTTCCTTTGATTAAAGGCCCTAGATTGGTCTCCCTTATTTAGATTTATAACCATATTTTAATTTGTTTTGTAATCTATACTTCAAGAACTACTATCCAGTTCTTTAGTTGCATAATAAAGGCCATAATTGTTGCTCTATGTGTTGTTACTAGGTGTTAAGTATCATGCAATTTTGTGGAGCCTGAGAAAATTAGAGTTTTATTTCCCTTAATAGACTCCTTGTGGTTTCTAAGGACTCACTTGAATTCTTGGAATCCATGAAAGTCCATCATGCCTTTATGATAACCAATATTCCAAGTTTTTTTTACTACTCATAATCCATAATATTTGTCTTATCCTAAAACCCCAAAAGACCCAATAATTTTTTCTGAGTACAATAAAGCTTAACTGTCCACTAGATAAAGTGATTCCTCTCAAAATTAGAGGAAGAACACTCAACAAACACAAAGATTCCCTAGGAGAATAATTGGAAACTTGAATAAATCCATACTCAAGGTTTGAAACATTCCTAGTTAATGTGAGTCCTCCTATTCTAGAAATGGACACTAGAGGAGCTTCACCCATAGGCGAAACTAATAAAAAGAACATCCATGCAGATACTACCTGAATTGAACTTACATAAATTACTAAAGTGTTTCATAGACTTGAAGGTTGAATTCTCTACTATTGGATACCTAACCATAATGCTATAATCCCTTCTCAACATATAAAGACTTGCAAAGGGTTCAAAATTGTGCAAGGTCCTGATCTTGAACATGCAATAGGGTGTCACATGTCTTATCTCATAACTATCCCTACTATGTGACTGCAATACAATGTTATATTCCATGTGACTTCTTAACTACTTGATCTATGTTTTTTTTCCTCATATTGAATAGATTAATATATGGGTTTTTTAGTAAATATTCCATTGATGTTAATGACCCCCTATTTTTGTAGTGTTTCCATGTTAGAAAACCATCCAATAGGAAGTTATTCTCCCACAACACTTGGTAACACTTGATATTTAATGAATTTGATTTCCTCTTGTTTGGTTTGGATTAACATTGATGCTAATGATTGTTGATAGGGGTGGTATTTGGTACCATTTGGCTTATAATGATATTTGAGTCCCTCAACACTATCAAAGATTGGATTTGAGAGTCATTAGATAATATCAAACCTTGCAACAAGGCTATAACTTCTGCATGATAATTAGATGAAAATACAATGCCCCATTCATAGGATGTTTTAATTGTATCTCCAAGGTTCATGAAAATATCAACCCAAAAATGATTTGTAACTACCATGGACATTATATTTGAACATTTTTTCATGAAATATTTTATAATATTATGGAATATTAAACCATGCAAATTAATTTCTTCTTAGATCCCATCTTAATTATTAGATTTTGTTGAATTTCATTAACTAACTAAAATAGAAAATGAAAGAACAAGCACAAGTATACGCCATCCACACAAATGAATATTAGATTTATCCTTGAAAACCTAATATTGGAGAAAACTTAGGTAGAACGTGAGGCATATGTTTTTCTCTCTTTATGTCAGTTGTAACATGCACATATACAAAGGAATGATAAGTCATTGTGGAGTTACGGTTAAGACCATGGCTTGAACGATTACTATAGAATTCTCCTCCTCCTTTGTTATTATTACAAAATACCACTCTAAGACATTTTTCTGAATTATGGAACAATATATAATGCTAAATTATGGAACCCCTTCTCCTCCTAGTGGCTTGATATTTAACATAAGTTGATAACCATCTAGGGGTAGGGTTTGACTTCCTTAACCTAAAATCACAATAAATTTTTGGACCTTCTATAATATTCTCAAAAGTATTCACATGTTTATCCCTACATGTGTGAGTAGTGGGAATCCACTCATACCATGATTTTCAATAAGGTAGGTCAACTTGGATACATAACTTTCACATACAAGCTCTAATTGAGGTGATTTTCACACCATTGGGAAGGTATCGATATGTAGATCAATGTCAAGAGTGTGTGCACAAGTATTGTACACTACAACCCTAAAAGCACCATTTGATGCATCAAAACTGATTTGGAAGGTTCCAAACCTTAATTTTTCAAATTGGAATTGCCACTAATGTGGGCCTTGCATGCTAATTCCTCCAATTTTCACACCCAAAAGGTATTGTAATAGATGTGAAAATATATGATGATCCAATTTAAGTGAAAATAATTTATGAAATTTGGCCAATTTTTGGATATTTTTGAGCAATTTTGTGCATCGAGGTAGGCAAGGTGCGATTGGGGTGTGGGGTGGGGTTATGGTTGGGAATAAATGCCCAAGGGATATATTATGAACGTTTCCATTGATACCACTAAAACTTCACATTTTTTGCAATGTTAAAGGATTTTTGGCAGCATGGTGTTAACATTGATGTAAACAAAGGTAGGCATTTGTGCATGGTGTTGATGCATATCTTATGTGCTAGTGGTGTTGTAGGTGCTTGACATGATGTTTAGAGGTGTAATGATGTAGGTGTTGAAGGTGGTTGCAGATCTGGGTGGGGAAAATTCCAAAGTTTGAGTTTTGCAATCTATACACAACTCTTGTGTGAGCAACTCACACACACACACACAATTGTTCCGAAGAAAATTTGCACACACTATCCTCTGTGCGCAAAATAAAAAACCACGAGGTTTCGTAAGGTATTCAGAGGTAACGAGTTGATTTGATTTGGTAACAAGTTTAGTGGTTTGATTGGGTCTCCAAAGGAAGTGGAATGTGATTAATGTGATGATTTAGTATGATTTGATTGTTGGGAAAATTAATTAAATTACTATGTCATGGTTTGAAGGTAGGTTAGACACAATGCACTTTAGAGGCTGATGCATTCACCTATGTGGATTGTTGGTAGCATGAAGTGGTGAGTGAACTTGAGTATTATGCACTCCTATGTAAATACAATGTCATATGGAATGATGGAGTTGTGTTTGTATATGTAAGAAAAATGCATATGCCTCTAGTGTGTTACCATAAGAGCTACTACTACTGTAACTAGGTTAATGTATTTTTGTTGTTAATGTGTTATTGGATCAAAATGTGTTGCTAGGGTTTGAGCAAAGAGAGAGTGAGTTGACATGTGGTTGTTGAGTAGAAGTTCATATTTCATAGTGAGAGTTGCTTGGGGTGCTACTTTGAGTGTTGAGTTTGATAATGTTATGTAGTGTTGCTTGTTGTTGAGAGGTTTCACATTGTAGAGATGTATGTGAGTATGTTGTCATTAGGGTTTGGAAGTGTGTCTTTGGTGTATTGAGGAGAGTGGTTATTGAACAAGGGTTTCAGTCAACAAAGATGATGTATTTAGAGTGAGCAAAGAAGCTATATGTGGGTCCAGTATGAAAATTGTTGAAACAAGGTCCATAATGTTTTGTGCATAGTTTCATGGGCCTAGCATGAAAATGTATAAAAGGTAGTCCACAAAGGTTTGAAGGTTGGGGCCTTTAGTGGCAAGTGGTGGCTTGCTTATATAAGGAGTAGTGGCTTGTGTTAGGTCCCTATAATGCCAATGTATTCCCCTTATTTATTTTTAGTGTAGACCCCTATTATTATTGTTATGCCCATGTATTCCCCTTATTTTTATTTTTAGTGTAGACCCCTATTATTATTGTTGTGCCCTTACATTATTATTGTTATGTAGGCTCTGATTATATTGTGACCCTTTAGACTCCTATATATACTAAGGAGGTCTTATCATTTGTATCATCCAAGAATTGTTCATTTATGTAATGTAAATGAGGTTTCTCCCTTGAAGAGGATAATTTATAAGTCATTGATCTATACTTTCTTCTATTTTGTGAGCTGGTTGCATATCAGAGCTTTGGATTCTAGGGTTTCACTTGTTCAAAAAGGTCATGTTAGAATTTTTGCTATAACTTTTTTTCTATGATTATTCAGAAGAGGAAATTGCAACCATGAGGAGTCAAAATATTGATGAATTTTTTGTATGAATTTCAGATCATGGTTCGCTATATTTTTGGAGATATAATCCAAGGAAGTTTGGGTTTTTGCAGTCTCCAAAATTCCATCTCAAACAAGTGACCTAGGAAAATCGTCATAACTTTCTATTTGAGCATCAGATTTGAATTTTGTGAAAAGTTACTAAAAGTGAACATATTGTAGTTTTTCTTGTATCATTTTCATGGCTGAAGGGAAAAATAGTGACACGTGGCACTACATACAAGTTAGCTCTATTGAACCAGTCTTAGCGCATTGTTTCTTTAATATGTTCAAAGGCCTCAATTGCTTTTGGAGTCCAAGAAAATGCATCTTTCTTCAGTAATGCATGTATCTCATTAGGTGGAAGAACTTGCTGAAGATTCCACATGGGAGGATGATAATTTTTTACAGAAGCATCCATAATTACTCAAGCATTGAGGAAAACACTTTTTTGAAGGAGAGGGGCATGTTAGGTCCCTATATAGCTAGTGTATTCCCCTTATTGTTATTGTTAGTGTAGCCCCCTATTGTTATTTTTGTGCCCCATATAAGC
>APFE030973726.1:25114-109262 GCA_000404065.3 Pinus taeda | reverse complement strand
ACATATCATCTCATCTTTTAGGAAATCATTTGCAACGAAATACTTTATTAGGATTTTATCATAAGGGAAAATATGTATGATAGTAACTAAGGGAAAGGACATACCTTTCAACAAGGGTATGGGACAGCATTATTCATTTGAGTTTTTTGTCCTTTAATGTACATCATGAGGCAAACTCTGTTGTTTCAAAGGGATTCATGTACATTTGGTCATAGGGGAAGGAGGGCTTTATTTACATTTTTGTCAAAAGGAGAAAAGGGATTTCATTGACAACTTCAAAAGGAAAAGAGCTGTATTGAAGCAAGGATATTAGGGATAGAAGGGAAAAGGGAAAACAGGGTTTGGTTTTGGGGAGACACAGCAATATTCTTTTGCAGGCCATAACTACAGCAATATGTCCATTTTATAAATATACACAGCTGCATCTTTTTTGTTTTTTCTATGCATATACAACAGCAGCATGCCTTCTTTTTTTCAATGACTATACACAGCAATATCTCTTTTGTTCATATTTGGTCATTTTGGCATGTTTGGCTCCTTTTTCTTTTTACATAACATTTTTATATTTTTTGTTATTCTTTTGTTTTGCTTGCTGTTGTTCATTTTAGTTTGCTTGCTGTGTGGAGGGTATTAGGGTTTGGGTAGAATATGAAAGGGCATTAGGGTTTTGTAAAGGGATTTGGGGAGGTATAGGGTTTTTAGGAATTTGGGATGGGAAATTTAGCATTTCTTGCAAATGAAATAAGAGATAAACATATATTACATTTGTGAATTTATTTAAAGGAAACAAGGAGGTAAGAGGGACTTAAAACCTTGAAAAAACACACAAACCCTAGCATAATGCCTACATTAACAACAGCCAAATTTACCCATTCTCTTGCAATCTTGAATGATAAAACCATTAGACACATCATTATTTAATCATCCCTTGGCATCATTCATGAATTTAGAGCCTACCTTGATCGATTTAGCAACTTAGGAGGGCGATTTGATCGATTTGGAGGGTTTCTGGCAAACTCAGGCCGAGTGGTCGCGCCCATGTTCTGAGTGGTTGTGCCCCTGCTGAGTGGTCGCGCCCCTTGGAAAAACACACTGCAGAGATGGCTCTGAGTGGTCGCGCCCCGCCCAACTGGTCGCGCACCTGGTTTGAGTGGTCGCGCCCCTTGAAAAAGACTCTAACTGCTGCAAATCGCCTCTCTGAGCTCTCTCTTGTCTTTGCAAACTCTCAAATGCATAATGAGACATGTTTAGAGGGAATTTAGTCTTTGTAGGCCCAAATTTGAAAAAATTAAATCACCAAACCCACTTTCTAATGTTTTTTGCTTTGACATTCACTTTAACACTGTTTTAAGTTCACTTTGCCTGAATTTGTTCTTTTGCGTGCTTTAACTTCGTTCTTTTTGCAGGTTGACTATCTGATGGATTCTGACGAGGAAACCAGGGTTATTGCCGGCATTCTGAAGAATTTTGAAAATTTTCCTTATTTTTGCAAATTTCACATGACCTTGGGTTTAAAAACAGAGTTTTTAAATCCAAGGTATAAATGAGCTGTAGCTGATGAAAAATATCAATGGAACATATTTACATACCTCCTTTTGGCTTGCTGGGGACTATTAGACCTTTGACTCATGACCTTGCAGTGATTTTGACTGAAACCCTATACCTAGACTTGGGATTCCAAGACAAAAATAAACAAGTGTAACACAAGCTCATTCACATGATATGACCTGATCCAGCAAAGCCAAGAAGGGAACAAAGACTAGCTCCTCCATCAGTGATGGCATGCCTAACGGGATGCAAAACTGATGCTGATGAGACACCTACCTATGCATATGCAAAGAGCTGTTGATCACTGATGGAGGGCTCAAGACCGACACTAACACCTGTCACACTGTGAATTCAGTATACAACGCACCTACTGCACTCGAGAAGTGCGATGCATACGGACTGCCTTGAAGGTAGGGTGTGATGGTACCAGTGCGAGACTTTAAATGAGTTTTTACTCACAATTTGCAATTCAGTTCAGGAATTTAGACCGAGTAAGTGATGTTCAGTGTTTGTAAATCATAGGGGTAGATCTAAGGAGATTACTAGAGCCACCACTTAGGGCAATTAGACTATTTGCAGATCGATTGTTTAATTCATAAACAAAACCCAAAGATAGACTGAAGCAACATTGATCTACTTTGCATTTGTATAACAAATGTAGTTCGAAGGCTAGCTGGGTTGGCTTTAGGCTTCGTCTGTAAGTTTATAAAAGAAACAAATATAGGCTAACAAACAATCTAGTCGCTCCCTAGCAGAGTCACCATTTTGTTACCAGGAATAGTGTCCACTCGGATGCTGCTATTCCCACTAAGACTGGTAGCTATCTTAGAAACAAACAAGTAAAGTCTACTTTCGTTTTCCTTTATGAAAATAGATAAGAGTGGAACCAAGGAGACCAACCTTAGTCTTGCACTTGATTTCCTTGTTTGATTCCCCTCTTTCCTGATAGAGCTTCGCCGCTTCTTCTTCATCTACCCAACTTCAAAGAGCACCTGTGGAATCACAACAACATATTACTATCGAAGAACAAAGATCTATATTCATAAATAACACAGGATCAGATGTGTGTTAACCATACAAATGCATATATAAATAAACATACAAGAATATGGAGGAAAACTTGAATAACTTTATTAAGATGAAAAGTAGCAAGAGGATTACAACCATATGTTCTGACCCAACATCATCCTCTCGCTAGAAATCCCTTCTTCACCTCAAGTAAAGCTTAGATCACCCAACACTATGAACATACACCAGAAAACCAACAACACTTCTCTACAAGATACAAGATTCCAGCCTCTGGATCTTTGTGATGAGGGATCCATTTATAGATGAATGTAGGGAGGTGAGTCATCTTCTGGGGTCTTGATTAGTGTCCTCTCTCTAATAGTTCCTGCTTCCACTTGGGGAATGGTGATCTCTTACTCATCCCTGGTCTAAAACAGAGAGGCAAGTGTCAGAGGGGAATCTTCTGGAAGATTCCATGATCTTCCACCTTGCATTTTTTCCCTGCCATTTGTCCATTCCCGACCATCACACCCTACAGAGGAGCCATTCAGTATGCATCGCACCTTGTACACTAGGAAGGTGATATGCGTCGCACCCTCTACACTGGGTTTTCAGTATGGTCCAGTTTTGACCATTTATGAGCAGTTTTTAGTGGAGAACTTCTGGGAGATGATGTAATCAGCTGACCTTGTTCCTTTAGGTAGTGAAGCAACACAAGCCCTTAGTTTATGGACATTTATGATTGGGGTTGAAGTGCCCAAAAATGTCTATAATAAAACCTTCAGAAATATGTCCAGGGAGGATAACATTAGAACTTTGGTTGAGAACCTCACCCCATCCAGCAGTGAGGAGGGGGAGCAAACTAAAGAAATTGAGAAGGACAATGATGAGGGAGCACAAGACATTCAAGTAGAGGGAAAAACAGAGGAAGAACAGAAAGAAAAAGAAGAATTTAGCAAGATTGCTGAGTCTAAAATAGAGGAAGAAACAACAACAAAAACACCAAGGGAAAAGAGGATGTAGAGTAGAAAAGAAAAGGTTGAGAAATCCCAAATGAAGGATGCCACAGCCAAAGCAGGCACCCAGAAAGAAAAGGGAAAGACACACCCTGAGATATCAGCAACACAAACATAAATAGTGAACACAGAGATTTCTACAGGAAGTAAAGAAAAGGAGCAATAAGAAGAGAAATCACCTGAGACGTTGGCAAGGGAGGCAAAGTCGGTGCTTGCTGCATTAAGCAAACCTACAAAACAAAAAGGAAAAATAAAGAGGCAAATCTCCATGTACTTTAAAGCCAGGAGAAGCACAAGGATCAAAGTGGGCAAGCCCCAACCACAATCAAAGGAACCAATTTTCATTGAGGACACAACCACTAAACCAAAAGAAGAGCCTCCTTCAAAGATATATATCACCTATGAAAGATGAAGCCCAAAAACCTCCACCCGGAGAGAGAATTAGGATGATGGACTCAAAGGCAGCTCTACAAGAAACTCTAGCTAAGTTAAAGGAGACTGAGAAATTAGAGGAAAAGGCAACCAAACAATCACAGGGAGAAGAAAATACTGAGGATATACTAGAACCAAGCCCTCAGCCTAGCTTGGGCTCATATTACAACCTGTTAGAGGGTGGGAAGATCATCCCACAGAAGTTTTCTGTGACACTTTTCTTTGCATTGGAACAAGAATGGGTTAGGACTCACACTTGGATGAGGATTTCCAAATCCAAGGGTGTGGCAGACATAGGCCACCTGGAAGAACAACTCAAAGAATCAAGAAAAGAGCTGGCCATGGTGAGGCACATGGAAAGCAGTCAAAGAGCCAAATTACAGGAAAAAAATGAGTTGCTGAAACAACAGTTGTAGTTATAGGGAGATCATAAGGAAGATAGGCCATCCATTTTGGGAGAGCAGTAGCAGCAAAAAGGACCTCCAGTAGACAAGGAAACAACCGAGGAACAACGGAGAGAGGAAAAGCTGTAGGCCGAGGTTGAGACAGTGACAAAACTGCTACAGGAAAAGGAGTCATAGGCAACAGAAGAAATACAGGTTTTAAAACAATAGGTGCAAGAAAAAGAAGCCCAAATGGCCTACATGGCCAGCTGGGACGTAGAAGCTTTACAATGTAGGCAACCTGCTAAGTCATATGCCTTATATCTTAAAAATCAATGGTTGCAATTTCAAATTAACACATTGGCCCAGAGGGGCACCATTTCGTTTCAGAATTATAATAAGTTTATGTATTTGTGTAACAATAGCTCAGCTGAAGATAAGGCCTAGTTAACAGAATTTTATTTACACAATTTGGCACTTCCAAACATGAATCTATGGGACCCCAATGCTGCATTGGGAGATGTGCAACTCATGGCCATGGCCTCTTGGTTAAACCATAAGGAAAAGAGGGCAACAAAAATTCGGAAAGTTATGGACAGAGAGCTAAGTGAGCCACTCATGATTAGGGCAGAACCAGAAGATCCCTCAGCTTTAATATATTCCCATCAGCACCTTGCCAACAACCCCCAGGTTCTCTTAGACTACATTGAAAGGCAAGCTCAGGCCATTGCTCACTTTGAGGACATGGAAAGACTATTGGGTGATAACTGCATTCATGCTTGCACAAGGAGATGGAACAAATTGTCCCATAGTTTGAAAATAAGAGAATACCACTCCCCAACAAGGATGAGGGAGGCCTTGGAAAGAGTACCACTTTATAAACAGTCAATGCAAAATCTGCAGGCCAACTGGATTGGCCTAAAGTTCAGCCCTCTATTGCTTTTGGGACTGCTAGAAGGGGTCAAAGAAGAAGAAGAACACAGGCAATGGGAGGAAGTAGAAAGAAAAGTAGGGTTTCATGACCGAGAAGAGGACATCACCTCAAAAGCTTGGGATGCCAGATAGTCAGTCAAAGCAATCAAAGATGATGAGCTGGATTAGTTGCTCAGAGGATGAGCAACACATTCAGTAGGCGGTGATGATGAGCCCCAAAAATGGGTAACTTATTGTGCTAATTTTGCCTATTATTATCGATTAATCCACCATTCTTCATAGTTTTATGCATGCTTTTGAATATATTTATGTTAATTGAATGAATAAGAATAGTCGATTGACCACAAAGTCTAATACATGCTTATTGTAGATTTTTGGACATCTTTTGGACCAAGGTCAAGCATTTATGAGCAAGTTGATAGCTAAATACAAAGGAACAAGGCTGAGGATTTGTAGGAAGGGTGTCTCCTGCACTAAATGACCCCTTCCTCAAGTTCTCCACCATCAGCTCGGAGTTCAATAGCCCACCAAAGATGATTTCAAGGGGCAGCCGAGCATATTTTGTGAAGTGGCTGATTAACTGTAGTTTTGAGCAGCCAAGCCCCTAAAGTTAAGGAGGATTGTTGGGATTCCTCGTGGTGCATAACTAGGAAGGCTTCAAGCCTTGGTAGTTTAGCTATTGAATAATTGTTTTTCACACTTTAGTGCAGCTCTGCCTTTCAGCTCATTTTCGAGCCCTTGCTGTAAACAGTTTTGTGACATGATTATTTTTTGTGGAGATAAATTTCACTTTGCACTAGTTCTGAGCTTTTTTAGGAGGCTGTAGCTCTTGGGGTTGGGCCCAACCCAAGTGCCAATACCTCCTTTGTGTACTTTTATGTGTTTTCCTTGCATTCATAGAATAATTTATGCTATTTAGGTTAAGATCTTGCTTTGTTACTTAGGTTGCTTTTGATGATTAAAATAGATTTTCATGCTTTAGGTTGATTTGTTAGTTTGCTAATAGAAAAGATCCACAAAAAGGCCATCAAGCAATCCTTGATCTCACCTCTCCCTCCTTGGGACCATGAGCTAAGACCAAGGCATACTTGCTGCCAGAAAAACACTGTTTTTGCCTTTCCATGTAATTACTAGTGTTAGATTTTTAGTTGGAGAAGTTGATACCAGTTGTACTTGCATGTTTAGATCTATTCTTGCTTAGTTTCCCTAGTTATCTGGCATGATTTCATGTCTATGAGCTTCTGTTCATCACGTTTCTGGTTTTTAGGTCAGATTAGGTCAAAAAAGATAGATCTCTGGTTTTTCTAGACTTTCTTCGATCAGTTTTGAGAAATAGTGTGCAGAGAACCTGTAATACATCTCTGCCTATCCTTCCTTCATCATACAACCTGATCCAACCCCAAATTCCAGATTCCTTCCCTTCATTTGCCACACTTTTCCACTTTGACCTAAATTCTACATTTTCGTGCAACATTGCTCCCTTCATCCTTGAACAAATCTAACCATGTTCATCACTCCTTAGCTTCACTTACCAGGTTCTAGACCCCTTCACATCCTCATCCATCCTCCATTTCCACTTTCCCACCATTTTTCGACCATCAACCCTCTAAAATCCTCTTTCAGCTCTTCCTGCAGAACGTCTTGTACAACATCCTGTAGAACCCCTGCAGACTTCCTGTAGAAGTTCACATGAGCAGTTTTTTGAGATCTGATCGCTGTGAAACTCTTTGGAAGGGTGCTAGGGACCCCTTAGGCCCTCTTCTCACCTTCCCAACCTCCTGCAAGCTCCCACTCCATTTCCTTTCGCCAGTCAACCTCTGCACAGTAAAAAACAGTTAAAGTACATGCATAATAATTCTGCAAGGTTACTCAAAAATACAAAAAGATTTTTTTATTTTTTTTTTTTATTTTTATTATTTATATTTTATTTTTTATATTTTATATATATTATATATATATATATATATATATATATATTTTATTTTTTTTTTTAATTTATTTTTATTATTATTTTTTATTTTATTTTTTATTTTTTATTTTTTATTTTTTTTTTTTTTTATTTTTATTTTTTTTTTTTTTTCAGATTTTAGCTTAGTCACATGCATTTACCTTTCCAAGAGTCAATTGCATCCATTTCAACAACTTTCATCTCTTTTCTTGCACCAGTAGGGTTAGTCGATAAAATTAGGGTTTGCATTTCCTTTCAGCTTTCAGCTTCTTTATGCAAGTAGATTAGCCTCTTTTAAGTTAGCTTTCATCCATCACAGTTAAAAGCTCCTTCTAAGAGCTCAAATAAGTTGGCTTAAGCTCCTAGGGAACTTGTGTCAGCTGATCAAGTGACAGCCTACGGCAAGAGCTAGTACTTATGCATATAGCACCGTCGCTTCCAAGTTTGTTGCGAACAACCGGGTTGATAAAAGTAAATAAGGGAGTCCTAGGAGTTGCAACATCCTTGCTGCAATACTAGAGCCCACCACGCACTCAATACTGGCCACCCACTTCATCGGTTCAAGTCTTGTAACGTTTGCCTCCTCATAGTAGATTGTTTTCAAGTATTTACTAGGTTCCAATTGTGGAAATTTCTCATGATCCCCAAATCCCAATCCTCCATCTTCAGAAATGGTACCCGAGCCAAGAAGTCACCCTCAATAGGTACTTCCTCTGGCAGCAATGACGTGAATACCTTTAATTTCACAGATTTAGGGTCCCTAGTTATTTTGGTGGTTTATTTTCGTGGGGGTATATACGGTGACAACCGGGAAATTGGCTCTGCACCTTCTGCACTGATATCCTTAATCCCCATATTCATCTCTTCTTCATCTAGGTCCTGGGGTTGCATAAGCTACTTGTTTTTATCCATACGACCCTTCTTTCCCTGCTCAGTTGGGATATTATGTGATGATTTCCAAACCGGGGGTTGCTGTGGCTTTTTCGAATTTTTCTCTCCTACCGTGGAGGCATTAGGCTTTGGCCTTGGTGACCTGGGTTCTGTAGCAGGGACTGGCGGAGTTGCAGTCATGATGTTTCCTACCCCTCTCTTCAAGAATTCTTGCTCAACTTTCGCTCAACTCAGATAACTAGACATACAACAATACACTCGGCTCTTTAAGTGCAACACCACATAACAAATTCTCAAGAAGCAAAGTGGCCAAGTGTGGAGTGGGGTGTGATATTTATAAATTGATTCGAATTCAAACTGTCTATTCCCTCGTAAATCTCTCTCATAAATGCGATTTTGGTGGTAGATTCTTCTATATTTGCACCTTAAATGCACTTCCCCTGCTCCTTTTAACAACAAAATAGTTTTCAAATCAACTATAACTGCTCCAACAGTCACTTTTTGGGCAGGCTGCATGAAAATCCTCCTTATGGTACAATTACCTCATCGTAGCTTCCCTCCGCGTGCTCTTCCAACACATCGCACAACCTTCCTTCTTCAATAATTTTTTTTTTCCTTGGAAGATTAGTTTATAGTCCCGCGCTTTCTTTCAACTGCTAGAAGCACTAAGACTTTCTTACATCCATGTAGTCATTGCACAGGGGCGGGATCATCACTATAAACCTTCAACCTACTCCCATTAATCCTGCCTAGAAATACTTCCCCATTCAGCTTTGTGAGTTGAATAGCGCTACCATCTGAAATGTCCTTAATTACATATGGTCCCAGCCAGTGCACCTGAAACTTCCCTAGAAATTTGGTAAACTTGATGTCATACATTAGTACCAAATCGCCATTTTTGAAGGTGTGCTGATTGATGTGATGATCGTGCCATGCCTTTTCTCTAGCTTTTTGTACCCACAGATGAAAGCCAGCCAGAAAGTGGTTTTCCTCTAATGCCAACAATTGCACGAGGTGTTCCTCCATGACGTCACGATCTACCGTCTCAGTTATTGTTGCGTTTCTTAGGATGGGCACTACGTATTCCATCATTGTTACTGCTTCTTGTCTATAAACCAGTCGAAAGGGTGTTTGCCCAGTCAATTTCTTACATGTAGTCTTATATGCCCATAGAACCGCTGATATGCGCATATGCTAATCATTCCTTTCAACATTACATACCTTTGTAAGGGAAGTTTCCAATATCTTATTGAATGCTGTTGGGTTGTGTTATATTCTTTCCACGACTAGCCCACATAGCTAACCAGGGGGTTAGGGCAGGGGGGGGGGGGGCAGAGCCCCCCTTTGTTGTGCCGATTGCATAGTGGGGGGGTCATAGGGGGTTTGAGGGGTGCAGGTAATCCCACTCTATGGGGTCCAAGGCAACGCCCCAAAAATTTTGGTTTTGGAACCTATTTTAGGTTGGGCGGACCCACCTATGGTTTTGTGCATGATTTTCGCACATGCTTTTGGACGTGATAGTTTTCGGTCCATGGTTTTAGATGCAATGGTTTTGGTCCATGGTATTGGATGCTTCAACATGTATAAATATGTATTGTAACATTGAAAGGAACATAATGAAAAATCAAGCTAGTAGTCCCAGTTTTGGGATCCAGGGGAGAATCTCTGTGTATGTGTGTTGTATGTGTTATGCTCTTGCATTGTTTATTTTATGTGTTTTAGAATTCGTATGCAGGTAATTTCTGTATGGGGTTAAAACCTACGATTGGTATCAGAGCTATTTTGGCTTGAGGGGGACGCCTTTGTTGCTGAGGGGTTTCGCTCGGGCCTGTGGTAGACCCTGTTCAATGGGAGATCTGCGAGATCTATTCTGGCGGTGAAAGAAGATGGTGAGTAGTGGAAAGACAGAGATCAAGAAATTTAATGGTCAGAGTTTTGAGTTTTGGAAACTCAATATGGAGGATCTGTTGGTGGATAAAGATTAGTGGATCACGGTATATCCGAGTGCTAAACCAATAGGAGTGTTCGATGAAGAATGGAAGAAGTTGGATCAGAAAGCAAAGAGAACAATATGATTGTGTGTCTTAGATTCAATATTGCTGAATGTATCAGGGGAAGCTACAGTGAAGGCTTTGTGGGACAAGTTAGGGACTTTATACCAATCTAAGTCTCTGGTGAATACACTGTTCTTGCGGAAAAAGCTGTATAACCTGAGGATGAAAGATGGAGACTCAATGATAGAGCATCTAAACGCATTTAATACTGTGGTAAGTTAGTTCGCATCTGTTGATATTAAAATTTCAGATGAAGATAAGTGCATCAGTTTGTTGTGTTCGCTACTAGATTTGTGGGATAGTTTGGTTATTGCAATAGGTAGCAATGCAATTGCCTTGCAGTTTGATGAAAAAGTCTCATCCTTGCTGACGGAGGAGATGAGATGGATAAATATGGAGAGACAGAATGGTGACGCCTTGTCTGTACGAGGATGGTCCCAAAACATAAACAAAAATAAGTCATCGAGTGGGAGATCTAAATCTAAAGGGAGATCTAAATCTCCAGGAATACTTGTAAAGGTGGTGTGCTAGAAATACAGAAAGGAAGGGCACTACAAAAGGGACTGTAAATATAAAGCTCCTAATAAAGGAAAGGGATCTGATGATGCTCCTTCTACAGAGGTGAAAACCACCTCAGATGAAGGTTGGGATGTGTACTTGGCTTCTTCAAGTACACATGTAGATCATGAGGCATGGTTGATTGACTCAGGTGCATCCTTTCACTTCACTCCCCATAGAGAGTGGTTATACGAGTATGAGAAATACGATGGTGGTGATGTCCTCTTAGGGGATGATAGGAAGGCTAGAATCATTGGTCACGGAAAAGTAAAGTTGAAGTTGCAAGGTGGATGGGTTAGAACACTTATGGGTGTTCTGCATATTCCTGCATTAACCAAAAATCTTTCTGCAAGAAAGTTGGATGATGCAAGTGTAAAAACAATGTTCGAGAAGGATACCTGCAAAATGGTTCAGGGAGCATTGGTATTGATGCGGGGAGTTTGAATTGGAACTTTGTACAAGCTGCAAGGTAGCACTGTTATTGACGGGTGCAATAGTTCTATGCTTCCTGAAAATGGAGCAGAAAATCTAGTGGTCTCTGGAGAGAAGACCATGTTGTGGCATCAAAGGCTTGGACATATTGGAGAGAAGGGCCTTCGAATACTTCATGGTAAAGGTATGGTAGAAGGTATGAGTATTAGCTCTCTGGATTTTGATTTATGTGAAAATTGTGTATATGGGAAGTAGAATCGGGTGAGTTTCCCCTCTGGTAGTAAGAGGGCGAAACATATATTAGAGCTTGTGCACAGTGATGTGTTTGGACTTGTGAAGGTTCCATCACTGGGTAAGTCTATGTACTATGCATCATTTATAGATGACTTCTCAAGGAATACATGGATATATTTCTTTAAGAAGAAATCTGAAGCCTTTGACAGGTTTAAAGAATTTAAGGCTCTCGTGGAAAATCAGATAGAATAAGATAAATGTGCTGAGGACAGATAATGGTGGAGAGTTTTGTAGCAAGGAATTTGAAGAATTCTATAAGAAGTGTGGTATAGCACGACAGAAGACTACTCCATATACAATTCAGAAAAATGGAGTTGCAGAAAGAATGAATAAGACGTTGATGGAAAGGGCAAGAAGCATGCTCAGTGGTGCTGGGTTAGGATAGGAATTCTGGGCAGAGGCGGTGGACACTGCATGTTACCTGGTCAACAGGTCATCTTCATCAACGTTGGAGGGTAAGACTCCACAAGAGGTATGGACTGGTAAGAAACCCTGTCTTTCACATCCAAGGGTATTTGGATGCCATGCATATGTACATGTTCCAAAGGAGAAACAAACCAAGTTGGATAGTAAATCTGAAAAGTGCATCTTTATTGGGTATAAGGATGGTTTAAAGGGGTATAAGCTTTGGAACCTAGTCACATGAAAGGTTGTGTATAGCCGAGATGTGGTGTTCAAAGAGGTAAAAGATGTTATTAAACATGAAGTCCAACCAAAGGAACCTGAGAAGATAGAGTTTGAGGTTAACGAGGAAGAATCAGACTCTATAACAAAGGAGGAATCAGAAGATGAAGAGCCACAAACTTTGGGTGTGAGAAGATCAGTTCGAGAAAGAAGGCAACCAGAAAGGTATAGTCCATCTGCGTTCTGTTCAAACTTTGCTTTATCTATTACTGACGATGATCCCAAGACTGTGAAGGAAGTACTAGATTCAGAGGATGGCAAACTCTGGAAAGAGGCGATGGTTGATGAAATTGCATCTTTGCACAAAAATGAGGCTTGGGATCTGGTGGAGTTGTCAACTGGAAGGAAACCCATTGGTAGCAAATGGGTGTTCAAAAAGAAGACAAATGCAGAAGGAAAAGGGTAGAAATGCAAAGCTCAGTTGGTAGAAAAAGGTTATTCCCAGGTGCCGGGAATTGATTTTGGTGATATTTTTTCTCCTGTTGCCAAGCTAACTTCTATTAGATTACTCTTATCTATTGCTGCTTCTTTTGATTTTGAGGTAGAATAGAAGGATGTGGATACAACTTTTCTTCATGGGGATCTAGAAGAGGAAATATACATGAAGCAACCTGAAGGCTTTGCAGTGAAGGGTAAAAAAGATTTTGTATGCAAGTTAAAGAAGTCTTTGTATGGGTTAAAACAATCACCAAGGATGTGGTATCAAAAATTTGATACATTTATATGGGGACTTGGCTTCACCAGAAGCAAACCAGATCACTGTGTGTATTTTAAATTAATTGGTGACCGTGTTATTTATTTGGTCTTTTATGTGGATGATATATTGTTGGTTGGAAATGACAAAGAAATTATCAAGGATTTGAAGACCCAATAGTCCTCCAAATTCGACATGAAAGATCTTGGTGCTACAAACTATATTTTGGGCATGGAAATTCAAAGAGATCGGGCAAAGAGGAAGCTCTTGTTAAATCAGAGGAAGTATTTCGAGACAACACTATAGAGGTTTAATATGCAGGATAGTAAACCGGTGAAGGTTCCTATTCCTGTAGGTGTGAGGTTATTTGTTGAACAGCGTCCCAAGACACAAGAAGAGGAAGAGGACATGTCTCGTGTTCCATATGCAAGTGCAGTAGGTAGCCTGATGTATGCAATGGTCTGTACTAGACCAGACATTGCACATGTAGTGGGAGTACTGAGCAGGTTTAAGTTAAAACCAGGGAAGGAGCACTCGACAACAGTGAAGCAGGTTTTCAAGTATTTGCAAGGCACTAGTGATTATAGTTTGTGCTACCAAGGAAGATCAGGATTGGACAGAATGTTGGATATTTGTGGCTTTTTTGATGCAGAATGGGCTGGAGATCTGGATCAGAGAAGATCTACAAGTGGGTATGTGTTTAACCTATTTGAAGGTGCAGTCAGTTGGATGAGTAAGAAACAATCTGTAGTGGCACTATCAACTATAGAGGCAGAATACATGGCAACCACTGATGCAAGCAAGGAAGCAATTTGGTTGCAAAGATTGTGTTCAAGTATGGGGTTAGTACATGGAGCTATAAGGACAGACTGTGACATCCAAAGTGCAATTTTCTTGGCAAAGAACCCCGTATATCATTCAAAGACAAAGCACAATGATGTTCAGTATCACTTTGTGAGGGATATGATAGAAGACAAAAAGGTGTTGCTGGTAAAGGTGGACACTTTGAAGAATACTGCAGATGCATTGACAAAATCTATGAGCTTTGAGAAGTTGTCTTGGTGTAGAGAGACAATGGGCATTTTAGGGCTGGAAAAATGACTAAGCTCTCTTGTGGCCCCCTGTGGAAAGAAAACAACAAGTGGGAGAACGTTGGGTTGTGTTATATTCTTTCCATGACTAGCCCACGTAGATTAATCGGGGGTTTAGAGGGGGGGCGTAGCCCCCCTTAGTTGCGCCGGTTGTGTAGCAAGGGGGGTCACAGGGGGTTTAAGGCATACCTGTAACCCCACTTTATGGGGTATGGGGTAGCTCCTCGGAAAATTTTGGTTTTGGACCCTATGTTAGGATGGGCAGACCCACCTATGGTTTTGTGCATGATTTTCGCACATGTTTTTGGACGCGATGGTTTTCAGTCCATGGTATTGGATGCGATGGTTTTCGGTCCATGGTATTGGGTGCTTTGGCATGTACAAATATGTATTATAACATTGAAAGGAACATAATGAAAAATCAAGCTGGTAGTCCTGGTTTTGGGATCTAGGGGAAAATATCTGTGTATATGTGTTTTATGTGTTATGCTCTCGCATTGTTTTTTTTCTGTGTTTTAGAATTCGTATGCAGGTAATTTCTGTACGAGGTTAAATCCTACAGTTTATCCCTACTAGATTAGCAGACAGAGATTAAATGAAGGAATGAATCATCATTGATCACAGGTTTGATCAATGATGATCTGTTTGTGAGAAGATGTAAGTGTTCTATAATGAATGTGCATGCGATATAATACAGGAAACGGACCCGAAACATCAAAAGACTGAGTTGATTGATAATTTGTGAAGAAACCCCAAAATAATTCAAGAACGCCTGTTGGCTGGCAGATCTGATGGTGAATAGCAACTTCAGGGGTAGGAGAGTACGAATTTCTCGATCGTGGTTGAAGCCCCGCACTCGCTCCTAGCCGTTGATCTCATATTCCAACTCTTAGATCACAGTCGATTGCGGGGGTTAAGCTCATTTTTAAACCGTGTGCTAGTTAAAGTCCCGCAAACCATAGATTTGATGGCCTCTTATACCCAATGGATATCGCGTCATAAAGTGATCAAACTTTAATTTCAAAAATGAACCCGAAAATCTATACATCAAGGATTTATATTCCTTATCGGCTTTGTAAGAGTAGTTAAAGTCGGTGGAAAAGTCGGACCCGATATGTTATCAACGTGGGTTAAATCTATTTTAGATACGGTCGAATGTGGTCAAAGTGGGACCGGGCTCATTGACAAGTTATATCTTTGTTTTGCTTTGATCGGGTGTATAGTCGGGTTTTCTATTGTTTTGGGTTCTGCTAATTTGATGGGGTTTTATTAAGTTAATCAACAGGGATTTAATTAGTTTTAATTCCAAATTTATGAAAGGGTGTAACGTTGCTTCACTTTGTAGGTTATGTGGGCATAACTCATAGGTAGATGGGATTTTTAAAGGATGTCAGTTACGTGGCATCATTTTTGGTATCAGAGCAGAAAATGATTCTACATAGAAGTACAATAATGTTAAATATTGGAGATATCTACATGTTAGAACAATCAAAGTAAAATCAAAGCTCAAAAGAATTTAATGCAAAGGACACTGAGATCATAATAGGGAAAAGGTGAATCCTCTGTTAGCAGAGATATTTGTTTGGATGTTTGGAGAACAACAAGGGAGTGAAAATTTCCTTTCAGACAAATGAAATTTCCATGTAAATTGATTGAATGATTGGTTTTATTTGAAAGCAAAATTGAAGTAGAAGGTTTTGAATTTAAAGTCAAATAGAAGAGTGGATTGCTATGATTGAAATCATTTAAATGATTTGAATAATTTTAATGATTAAGGATTGCTTAAAGTATTGTTGAAGACAATGATATTGATGGTTGAAAGAACAAAGGTTGAGTTTAATGGGATTGAAAGAAGAACCACTACAAGGAACGAATTTTGGAATTTGTAGAAGCAAGACAGGATTTGCTTACAATAGATTATTAGAAGTACGATGAACCACACTAGTTGGTTCGAAACCCGTCAGCAAAGGTCTTTCTCTATGTGATTTACGTCGAAATTCTTCTTATAAGTACAATAATGTTAAATATTGGAGATATCTGCATGTTAGAACAATAAAAGTAAAATCAAAGCTCAAAATAATTTAATGCAAAGGACACTGATATCATAATAGGGAAAAGGTGAATCCTCTGTTAGCAGAGAGATTTGTTTGGATGTTTGGAGAACAACAAGGGAGTGAAAATTTCCTTTCAGACAAATGAAATTTCCATGTAAATTGATTGAATGATTGGTTTTATTTGAAAGCAAAATTGAAGTAGAAGGTTTTAAATTTAAAGTCAAATAGAAGAGTGGATTGCTATGATTGAAATCATTTAAATGATTTGAATAATTTTAATGATTAAGGATTGCTTAAAGTATTGTTGAAGACAATGATATTGATGGTTGAAAGAACAAAGGTTGAGTTTAATGGGATTGAAAGAAGAACCACTACAAGGAACGAATTTTGGAATTTGTAGAAGCAAGACATGATTTGCTTACAATAGATTATTAGAAGTACGATGAACCACACTAGTTGGTTCGAAACGCGTCGGCAAAGGTCTTTCTCTATGTGATTTATGCCAAAATTCTTCTTATAAGTACAATAATGTTAAATATTGGAGATATTTGCATGTTAGAACAATCAAAGTAAAATCAAAGCTCAAAATAATTAAATGCAAAGGACACTGATATCATAATAGGGAAAAGGTGAATCCTCTGGTAGCAGAGAGATTTGTTTGGATGTTTGGAGAACAACAAGGGAGTGAAAATTTCCTTTCAGACAAATGAAATTTCCATGTAAATTGATTGAATGATTGGTTTTATTTGAAAGCAAAATTGAAGTAGAAGGTTTTGAATTTAAAGTCAAATAGAAGAGTGGATTGCTATGATTGAAATCATTTAAATGATTTGAAGAATTTTAATGATTAAGGATTGCTTAAAGTATTGTTGAAGACAATGATATTGATGGTTGAAAGAACAAAGGTTGAGTTTAATGGGATTGAAAGAAGAACCACTACAAGGAACGAATTTTGGAATTTGTAGAAGCAAGACAGGATTTGCTTACAATAGATTATTAGAAGGAATTTGTAGTGTGTCATGAATTTGTAAATATAGGTGAATTTCAAATTGAATCTTAATCGTAAGATGAAGAATAGTTGCTGACTGTATGGAGTCTTTTGAATGGAGAATTTTAAATGAAATAGTGAACAAATGAATCATTTGGCAAAGGTTTAACTTATGGAATGGGAATTAGGTTTAAGAAATATTTGAAGGAAAATTGGCAGGCTTGAAAGGTGCTTTGATGTATCTTGAGATGAGATTGTACAGGTCAATGGAAGCAGCGAAATTGATGGAAGGAAGAATGAATTGTATCAACATCATAGCACATGAGTTATGTTAAAGAAGATGAAGCAAGAAGAACTCTTAGATGAGTAAAGGTGACAATACCCAACAGTAAATGAAATTACTGAATGAAAGAAGGAAGTGAGCAATTGAAGATGCAACAACCTAGAGAAAAGAGTGTTCAAGAGAAGCTGAGAGCAACTTCCAACTGCGGTTGGGTAGAAGTTGTTGAGGCATCTCCACAATTGTGATTGTGGGTAGATTTGTCTTAAAGATAACAATTCCAGTAAGAGGAGTGCTGGGTAGAATTGCTAGTCAGTGAAAGTTTGAGGAAAGAACCAATAGATGCCAAAAGGCTAAACTCAGAAAAGTTTGGTGAGGCATGAAGGAGACTTGTTACAGATGAAAGAAACGGTTAGTTGTAGCTCACTGAACAAGGAAATTTCACCAGAGGAAGAAATGGAATTTACTATTGATAGTCATAACAGGGGTACAAAGGAAAGTCACAGACAGAGGAAAAAGAGTGCCAAAGCAGTTGGACTCAAAAGAATGAGTAAAGAAGAAATGGACATAGATTTGGCTAAGATGAAGGTAGAACTCAGTCATTTGAAGAATTTGGTACAGAAAGGAACTATAGAAGGTTTGGAACAAGGAATTTATGTGGGGAAAAGAGTTAAATGGCCTCTCAGAGAATTGTTTCCTGAGAAATTAATGCTTCGAAAAGTTAAGGATGAAGGAGTAGAATACATTTGTGAACCAGAGAAAGGATCTCTCCTTGGGGAAGGAGACAGTGATGACAATGATGATAATGACCAAGAGATGATCTATACAGATCAGCATGAGAGAAAGGTGTTGATAGAATCTTCACAGGCAAGAGAATCTCATAATTTTGGTATTAATTATTTGTGTGAATGTAAAGTTGTAGGTATGCAGCTAAATGAAATTGACTCTGTGAAAGAGGCAGAGACAAGAAAAATAGAAAAGGAGGTAGAGGAAGACTTTCAAAACTTCGATTGGTGGAGAAAATTAAAAGGTATGAGTAACTGGTTGTGTCTTCTCTTAGTGAAAACTTATTGGATCATGTTAGAAGGAATATTAAAATGGATATAAAACCAATGGAATATGGACAAAGGGAAATAAGCTAATGCATTGCAGTGTTGTGGAGAGAAGAGAAGCGAAGCTGACATAAAGAACTCAGCTAAAGAATTTAAGTCAAGGAAATATTTGAAAGATCAAAGTCTTATCATAGAAGAGAAGGAGACATTGTTGTCTTATTTGGATAAACTGAGTGCTGGAGAAAATTGTGAAGGACAGGGGGTGTTATGCAGACTTATGATGAAATTGTCAAGCAAATTCAAGAAGTTGCAGTCCCAGAAGTTTTCTTTGATGAAAAGGAAATTAGAGATGTTGAGGAAGAATTTCTCAATAACTTAGTGAACTATCTGAATAGTTCAAAGGAGCATGAAGGTCCGGTCAATGAGAGTTCAGATGAAGAGCCTTGTATTTTTGGAACTGACATGATGTGTATATTTTTAGGTTTGACAGGTGATGAACAATAATTGAACAATGTGCTCATGCATGTTGATGAAGAAGTGAAACTGTTGGAGGAAATAGTTGAAATAGAAGGATATTTTGAGCATGTATTTAATACTTTTGAGAATAATGGTATTGAAAGGGAAATTGTCATGATTAAGGAAGCTGAAGAAAAACAAATGGAAATTTGTGATGATAACCAGAATGAAGTATGTTCAGTAGAAAATCTAGACAGTGTGGAAAATTTGAAGGAATGTGTGATGATGTTGACAAATACAGAAGTTCAAGAATTCTATGATTTTAAAGTGGATTATTTTTATGAATTTGTAAACCATGGAGAAGATTTAGAAAACCAGGATTTTGTTTTTATTGTAGGTGAAGATGAAACAACATTAATTAGCTGTACAAAAGGTGAAAGGATACTTCACAATGATATATTTAAGGAGATTTTAATTCTTGAATTGTTGAATGACATTTTTGTGTCAAAACAAGGAATATTCTATAATGAATAGGAAAGTGCTCAAATGAAATTTATTGACAGTTTTATAAATTTTGCAGAGGATCAGTATAAGGACTTGATGGTAGAGTTATTTGTGGAGACAAAAATCCATAGTAACTTTAAATCTAATAATTGTGGCAGAAATTCGGTTTTATACAAGAAAGAGGAGTCATATGCAAATGATATGCTTATTGGAGATGAGGGAAGATTCAAATTATTGGAAAAGTTATTAGATGAACCTGATAAGATAAAGGGAAAGATTATCTTTAATGATAATGAAAGGGAAGTTGTAGAGTACAAGGAACAATTTTTAAATAACAGAGGTGAAGAATAATTGGATAGAAATTTCATAATTTCTATGGTAAGGGAGAATGTACAACAGACAGATGTCAGTGGAGTTTAGCTAAGAACAAATTGTAAAGAGGAAGCTGAGAAAGTGTGGAAGATGAATTCTATTAAGAAGAGGGATAGCAAGGACGAGAAATTAACAAAAGAAATTTGTATCAGCAAGGAAAGTGGACAGCAACAACATAATATTTGGAATCCTGGAAGAACAGAAGTGACAGTGGCAGAAGAATTGAATCAGCAGCATGATGAAAGTGATGACTAGTTACAAAGTATAGTTTTGGATATTGGATTATCAACAGAAGAAACACATGACCACGAGGTCATGAAAACTTTCAAATTTGGGAGTCTAATGTAGGAGCATTTAGACCTAGTCAGCAATGTAATGGTATGATCACATGTTGTGGCTAACAAAGGGTTGGAAGACAAGAGATTAATTAATTTTATTAATTTAAATGTATGAGAGTGCTTTATTTGTTGTCAAAATCTGAGCAGAAAAGGGTATAAGTAGCTTATTGATCCTCCCTGCATGGACATCAGGCCAAGCAGTTAGATTATCTTGTTTGAATAGGATATGAGGGATTTGAAAGCTTAAATTTGCATTTGTTTGAGAAAATAGTGGAGTAAAGAGATTCTTTAGGGAAGAATGAGAGATTTCTGGATCTGAACTAAATGGGTTCATGAATCCGCATTTTGTATAAATTGTAATATTTTGGAATGAGTGAAGGGGTTAGATTTAGATGGAAAGATAGGATGGACGAGTGAGGGAAGAAATAAAACAATCAAGTGCGATTGTTTCTTCTGTAAATAGTTATCAATATGAATATAGTGTCAATTGTGTGTTTCTTTGTGTAATTTAGCATTGAGTGTGTTTATAACTTTTAGTCTTTGGATTGAGGATCTGAGAATTACTATGTTTGTTGTACTCATAATATAGGGTAAGAGTGTGTATTTTGTATATAACGCAAAAAAATGGTGGATGTGGATTATCCCTACCAGATTAGCAAATAGAGATTGAATGAAGGAATGAATCATCATTGATCACAGGTTTGATCAATGATAATCTGTTTGTGAGAAGATCATCAGTGTTCTATAATGAATTTTCATGCCATTTAATACAGGAAACGGACCTGAAACATCAAAAGACTGAGTTGATTGATAATTTGTGAAGAAACCCCAAAATAAGTCAGGATCATCTGTTGGCTGGAAGATCCGACGGTGAACAACAACTGCGGGGGTAGGAGAGTACAGATTTCTTGATCGTGGCCGAAGCCCCACACTTGCTCCTAGTTATCAATATCATATTCAAACTCTTATATCACAGTGGATTGCGAGGGTTAAACCCGTTTTTAAACTGTGCGCTGGTTGAAGCCCCGCAAACCGTAGATTTGATGGCCTCTTATATCCAACAGATACCACGTCATAAAGTGATCGAACTTTAATTTCCAAAACAGACCTGAAAATCTATACATCAAGGATTTATATTCCTTATCGTCTCCGTAAGAGTGGTCAAAGTCGGTGGAAAATTCATACTCGATATGTTATCAATGCGAGTTAAATATATTTGAGATCCGATCGGATGTGGTCGAAGTGGGACTGGGCTCATTGACAGGTTATATCTTTGTTTTTCATTTATTGAGTGTATAATCAGGTTTTCTATTGCTTTGGGTTCCGATAATTTGATGGGGTTTTGTTAAGTTAAGTGAATAGGGATTTAATTACTTTTAATTCCGAATTTATGAAAGGGTATAACCTTGCTTCACTTTGGAGGTTATGTGGGCATAACTCATAGGTCCACATGGGATTTTTTGTGGCATCACAATTTAAGTTTATGTTCATCCTCATAGTAATTATAATTGCGACATAAAATATTGAATTCAAAAAGAAATTCATCAGGATCTTTAGATGATTTACTGTAGAAGAGATTTCATTGGGATGTTTTTCATGTTGATGTTGCAAGTCACATGTAGTATAAGGAATCTGAAGGTAGTTTCCTCGTCGTCTTCCTCTGGCCCTCCCCTTGGTCCTTCCAAGTTGTTTCCTCCAAAGAAGTTAACATTACATAGAGGGCCTTCTCCCTCTCCATGGTGTTCTTTGTTGTTTCTATTCTCCCTATCTTGGTGGTATCTGCAATGGGCACCTAAAGAGGTTTGCTGATTATAGTGTGAACAGGAGGTACTGGAACATGGTTGATATTGGTTGATTTCACGTCCACGTTATCTCGCAACTCTGTTGGTTCTCCTACCTCAATCCCGTTAGTGTTGTCAAAGGCAACCTGTTGAATGGTCTTTTCTCCTTGATCTATGAGTTCTCGATCTGAAACCAAGTTGGTATCAACACTTCCTCCTTCTTGTCTTAGTCCTGCATATCGATTAGCAACATTAATAAGAGGTATATTAACTGATCCAAAGGTTATAGGAAAGTTAGAACTAGAAATAAATCTACCCTTACTATCTCTAGGTCTACCTTTACTCCTATGCATAAAGACAGAGGAAATAGAAACTCAAGAACAAGAAGTAATTGGTCAGACTTTGGAGCAACCCCACAAAAGTGGATGTGTAGCTCTTCACTCGCGTCTTACCGTACTATCCTTTCCCTCTGACTACCTGCAATACCTTTGAGACTTTGTAATGATAATCTTGCTTGAACCAAATACAACTCCCTGGTAATGACGCTAAAATGTTGGGAGTTTTAATCGATAATTAAGCCTCTCACAATTAATTGTCCACCTGGATTTGTAAACATGAGTTTTACTGCGTTTTGGTGTAAGATTTAAATATAGATTATATGATTTCCTTCTTATCGTTAAGTACAGAACAACTACCTAAGCATTCATCTCATAAGCAAACTGAAAGAATTGAACTCAATCCACTCTATGTCTATTCTAATTGACTGAAATCAAATGACAAATGAAACTGAAAACTTAAATGAAATTCATCTTAACTACAAAATGAAGTGAGAATGAAAACTTGGAAAACACATATGTGATGAAATAGAATAAAGAGGCTAATCTAAGTTTCCGAAATCAAATCCCAAACTGTTACTTCTAATCACACAAGTCACACTGCTTCTTAAAATGAAAACACACTTCCTAAAAGTACTTAAAATTACTTGCAAGCTAACACTACAAGAATAAGATTTCAACCAAAAGTATCTAGATTTATCAAATCCTAGACTACAACGCTGGAATGTAAACTTATTCTATGACTGCATTCAATCACTCAAAACGAGGTAAAAGGAATCACACTGCAATTTAAATCACTCAATTGAACTTTCAAAATCAATCTGCGAACTTTATTAAAGAAACTAAGAATTTATCTTTCATCAATTAAACGAGAAACAAGACTAAATTATCCTATGATAATCTAAGTTATTCCAATCGACGATCTGCAAAGAAATTCTCCTATGACACACATTCATGAAAATGACTAAAGGAAAATCAAACAATTTGATAATGGAAAAAAACAAGCAATGCGATTTCTATTTGGAATTAACTAAAATTCACTCAACGCACGCTACCAATCAAGCTTCCTATTCTACAAAACTAAACCCACACTATATCAACCTTGCTACAACAATGAATTACATCAATTTCAACATCCAAAGAGTGTGTTCTTCGTTTTCAACAATGGAAAAACTCATCATAGGTATTCGATTCTCAACGCAATTGAACGAGTTTCATGTGACCACAATGAGCATAGTTAAGACAAAATACCACTCGTTGTTTTGGGAAAACAGAGTATGACTCTGTATCAAAGGTAGGCACACAAATCTCTCTAATGCACACAGTTATTATGCATTCAGATTTCTAAATTGAAAGGTCTAAAAGTAAACGCAAGGTTAGCACACTGAAATCATTCCAAGCCAATGAAAGTCTCCACGCAATGTATAAAAGGTTTAATAGACGAACCAGAAACAAGTTAAAAGTAGTTATGATGAATTGACACACACAACTATGCTTCCTAAAAATTAATACAAATTTATTCCCAGATGATGGTGGGCCCAACCACACTTGGGGAAGCTTAACTACTTACAGAAAAATGGAATTCTTAACACATTTAATTCACAAACTCACGGCAAACCATCAAGTGAATCAATCTGAGCTTAACGCATGGCCATAATCACAGTCTTCAATTTATAAACAATATGTCTGGAAATAATACTTCGATGATACAATGACAATATTCTCTTTAGCTAACTAACTCCCTAGCTATTACAAATCAGGCCTTTATAGGCATCGATTTTAGTTTAAAACAAAAATAGACCATACATAGCAAGTCCAACGACTTGGCTAAATTAATCTTTCAAATCAAATCGCTAGAATGACCCTATTCTACTTAGCATAATGAATCCTTAACTAATCCAAATATTGGCATAAGCTTAGTTCAACGAGGATGGTGAAGATATTCATCATGGCAGATATCTAACTTGTTCGATCACAGTTGTGGGTGGCTCGATCATCTAGAAGCATGAGGCCTATTCACCCTTTATAGAATTGAGTGCCGATCCTGAAGTGGTTGTTAAGTACAGAAATGGTAGAACATGGCTTGTGGACAAGCACTCCCTTGATCTTAACTTGCTCATGTTGCTGCAATACTCACACTTAATCATATTGATTAGTTAGCTCGTTAGGAACAACTAAAATTCACTTAAACTTAACCAATAAACAATAAAATGATACAAATGAAATACTTTACCTCATGTCAGGATTTTGACAGTTTTAGGACAATGAAAGTGATAGGAGAGTAGGTATAGGAGTACGAAAATGACAAAAATGGAGGTGGGGAATAGTGGAATTGGGAACAAAACATGGCACCAACATTAACTTCGATATTCCCATATTTGAGGCCTTGGAAGATGCAAATGATGTAGATAAATGATTAAATCTGTTGGAAGGATATTTTTCAATTCATGACTTTTCCAATCGAGAAAATATTACTTTTGCACTTCTCAAATCTGCCCCACATGTCGAGGACTAGTGGGAAACCTACTGTGAACAAAAATATGAGAGTGAACCCTCTCTTTTTTCAGCCACACCCACTTGGGATTCTTTCTAAGACACCATCAAGGGACAATATTACCCTGTCGGGAGCTATGAAGATAAATACATAAAGTGGACCATGCTACGACAGGGAAGGGACCAAGAGGTGTCGTAGTTCACAATAATTTACATATCCTTTGCACAAAGCTGGGTATCAAGACTAAGCAGCATTTGGTACTCAAGTACCGTGACTATCTACACAAGTACATCCACGACGAGATGGAGTTCCTCAACATTTCCTCGCTTAGCATGGCATACCGATACGTTGTCAAGATCGAGCAGAAGTTTAAACAAAAGAAGCGGGACTTTGGATCTATGAATCCAAAGCAAGGAAAAAGCACCCCCAAACCACAGGGCAAAGGAAAAAGCCAAGGTGGGGCTACCCAAGACAACCCATCGAAGCCGTAAGAAAAGAACGACACCATGAAGACAAAGAAGGGCACGAGAAAATGGTCTGAGTTCCATAAGAGCTCCAGTCACAACACAAGTGAGTGTCGGGCCACGAAGTCACAGGTGGACGAGCTGAAGGCCTTTGAATCAGATGCATGTTCTGAATCTGAATTAGAACCAAATAAGGGCAATGAAAAAGGGAATTAGATCATTGATGCAGAGCCTAGTGCCATCACGGCCACCACCAAGATCCAGAAGTTTGAGCCTAAAGATCCAGTGGAGGGGGAACACCTATTCCACTCACAAATGTGGGTGAAGGGTTCTCCATTGTAGTTCATTGTCGATGATAGGAGCCAAAAGAACCTCATTTCAGTAGAGGTCGTGAAGTTGTTGGGCCTAAAGACTGTAGCACATCCATAGTCATACACCATTAGGTGGCTTCACTAAGGACGAGATCTCCATGTACTGTCGCCTTCTCTTCAACATCAAGCCCTTCACAAATGAGGTATTGTGTGATGTTTCTCCTCTTGAAATTTGTGATGTATTGTTAGGAAAACCATACTTGTGGAAGACACATGTTGTATATGAGTCTAGAACTTGCTCTATGATTATTACTTTGGCTAATAAGTTGTACAGGATACAGGAGGTAGCCCTGCCTACTACTGTATCTTTGATCATTGCAAAGAAATGCAGTAAGATCATTTCCTAGACCAGGAAATTTGTTTTCCTCATGATTCTCCCTCGGGGAAATAACAAGGTTATGGCCACAGCTTCTAGGAAGGGCTCCTTTGCACAGTAGAAGCAGATGGACAAGGTCGTGGAGGAGTATATGGATATTTTCACTTCACTTACAGGGGTACCTCTCCACTGTCAAGTCAAGCACTCGATCGATCTGACCTCAGGTGCACTGCTACCGAATGGACTGATCTATCAATGCTCTATTATGGAGAACAATGAGATTAAGAGGTAGATTTAGGAACTATTGCAAAAATGGCACATCAGGCCAAGCTTATCACCATGTGTGAGCCCGATTGTATTGGTATAGAAGAAGGATGGGACCTAGAGACTTTGCATTGATTATCAGGCTCTAAATAAGATCACTGTCTGGAATAGGTACCCAATCCTGCAAATTGATTAACTTCTAGACCAGTTCAAGGGGGCAAAATATCTCATCAAGATTGACTTGAAGTCAAGTTATCACCATGTTCCTATCGAACCCTCTCATGTGTGGAAGACTATCTTCAACTCCAAGGAGGGCCTTTTCGAATGGTTGTTCATGCCGTTCTGATTGACGAATGCCCTTGCAACCTGCATGAGAATGATGGATGATATCTTGTAACCCATCACCAATGCATTCATGGTGGTGTATTTAGATGATATCTTGATCTTCAACTAGAGTTGGGAAGAAAACCTCCACCATATTCGATAGGTCCTTCAAACCCTCCGAAAACACAAGTTGTGTGCTAACTTGGAGAAATGAACTTTTGGCCTGAACCAGGTTCAATATTTGGGGTACATCATTGATGAGCAGGGTGTACATGTGGACCCAACCAAGATACAAGTTATTTAGGATTGACTAGCCTCGACCACTCTAACAGAGCTCCGCATCTTTTTGGGTCTTGCCAATTTCTACTGCAGGTTTGTGTTGGGGTTCTCTCATATCACTTGGACTTTAAGTTAAGTCACCAAGGGTGGAGCGAAAGCAATTTTTTTTTGGTCTTAAACCCAACAATAGACATTTTATGAGTTGAAGCATCACCACTGCTCTGCACCAGTGCACACATTACCAGACCAGCAAAAACCGTTTGAGATTGAGACAAACAACTTGTTGAAAAGTGTGCAACAAGTAATGCTAAATTTAGGAAGTGCTAAAAATAGAACTGATAAAAATATCACTTCTAAAAATAGCAGTTTGGCCAATGAGCATTTTGGCCACCTTGGGTGGGAGGTGAAACTGCTAAAAATAGAATTTCTGGGTCCCTTCCTATTTATAGCAGTCCCTGGTCTATCTATAGGAAGTAAATTCGAATTTGGTATTATCAGCAGTTTGGAATATTAATTAATTAATTCTCCATGAATTAATTAGTTAAGGAAAATCAAACTTGAAGTCTTTGTGAGAACATGCAATTATTTCTCCACTGATTGGGGAATGTGTCCTTGATTTACTCCACTGATTGAGGAATTAAGGATGAGTTCTATATTGAGAGGGTCATTTGACTTAGTTTAAATTAGTCAATTTCAGTTAGATTAATTTAACAAGTTGTTAAATTAATGAGATATAGTTTGTTGATGCTTGCATGCATGTGACAACTATTATTTTCAGATATTTGTGTATTCACTCATGGATAACTGATGCATGTCAGTTCTGTCAGAGACCCAGTTGAGATCAGAGAACGGACAATGTACCATCAGTTGGATGAATATTTTTCCTATAAAGGAAGCTCATCCATGATGAGGATTTATCTCCTTCAGGTTTGTGTAGTTATTTCAGAGGTCAGTGTTGTGTGTGAGGTGAGAATCACACAGGTTGCAGCTGGAGGACCCGGGAAAACTGTGTATAGAAATAGGAGGCTTGGAGGGCAGAGGAGAAGGATTGTGAGAAGCCTTTGAATGTCTATGAGCAGTAGAGGGATTGTACTAAGAGATGGAGAGCTTCCAAGCTAAGGCTTTGTGTAATCTAGACATATTTCCACTTGTATGATAATACAGAGATGGGGTTTTACGCTGGTGCTTTCCCTAGGTTATATCTTCTGTGTTATGTGTGTTTGATTTCTCCATATTAGTTATATGTGTTCTTATTGATGTTGCTCATGTTAGATTAAGCTTCCGCTAAATTGTTTGTAGAAGTAGATCAAGTGTTTTGCTTTAGTACATTGCATTACCAGGTGATCTACAGTGGGAATTTTTACATGGTATCAAAGCTAGCTGATTTGTAGAAAAAGTTCTACATGGTATCAGAGCTAGTTGATTTGTAGAAAAATTCTACAAAATTCTACATGCCTCTGACTATGCTATTGGTGCGATTCTTACTCAGCATGGGCATCTAATGGCTTACCACAGTGAGACACTTTTAGACACAGTCCGAAAGTATCCCACTTACGACAAATAAATGTATTCCATTAAGTAGGCCTACCGTCAATGGAAGCATTACATTATAGGGAAGAAAACGATCATCCACACAGACCACCGACCCTTGCAGTTCATATAGACACAAGGGAAGTTGCAAAATGATCACCATTAGAAATGTTCCACCTACGTGCAACAGTTCCATTTGAACATTAAGTATAAGAAGGTCAGCACCAATAATGTTGTAGACTACCTCAGTTGACCACTGGTCATGGTGCTAATCATTGTGCTTGACTCCTGTGGGCACAAGACCTTTGGGGTGGCCATATCTTTACAAGAGCGATCCAGAATTGGACAACACATACTAGACACTCCTAGAATGGAAACAAGTTCCAATTTTTCACCTTCAGGATGATCTATTATGCCACTTAGAACACATCTGTGTTCCCTCAAGTGAGCGTACCAAGATGATCTGGGAGGCGCACTATAATCGGGTCATTGGACATTTCAGAGTAGAGAAAACAGTGGCGGTATTGCAGAAGTATTTTTATTGGCCGAAACTTCATCAAGATGTTGGGAACTACATTAGATCCTGTACCGCTTGTGCCATTGCCAAACCAATAGTTAAGAAGAAAGGCATGTATACTCCTCTAGGACCTTCTTCTACTAAGCACAACAACGATTGCATTTTCGTAGTTGTTGACAGATTCTCTAAGATGGCCATCACGGTTTCCTATAAGAAGAGTATCATAGTAAAGGCCACTACTAAGCTCTTCTTTGAGCGAGTGTGAGTACACTTTGGGATCCGATAGTCCATTGTCTCAGATTGGGACAACAGATTCCTGAGTGCATTTTGGTCCATTCTCTGGTTGATGTTGGATACAAAACTTAGTAAGTCCATGGCTTTCCATACCCAAACTGATGGCCAAACAGAGCCTGTCAACAAGATGATCATACACATTCTACGCATGTACAACTCGAAGCATCCATGCACATGGGATGAAAGTCTCCCTTATGTCCAACACAACTACAACAGAGCTCTCCACATCTCAACAAGCCACAACCCCTTTCAGGTAGGGATGGGATTTCATCCATTCTGTCCCATTGATGTGGCGATACATTTGTAGCCACCTAGGCAGATTCGGCTCACATCCAGTCTGAAGCTGAAAGGGCTAACAACTTCAATGAGCACATTCTACACATGCACCAGCAGATCCATGATATATTGGATAGAGCCAATGCTAAGTACAACCAGCGCCATGATCAGCATCGAGTACCGCACAAGTTCCAGGTGGGCGACAAAGTTTGGCTACATTTGTAGAAGAAGCACCTCGTTGGACCCCATTGCAAGATTTGCCTGCACTGATACAGGACATACACCATCACCAAGGCTATCAGTGAAAATTCCTTCGAGCTCAGCATCCCACCATTCCTTAGTCTGCACCCAGTGTTTAATGTAGATCACCTTCATCCATGTTTTCCACCATTGTTGGACAGATCCGACATTGTAGAAAAGCTCACACCAACAAAGTTCAACCCGAACTACATGGAACATGTCACAACTAATCAAATCAGGGATACACAGATCAAGAACACTCACCAACAGAGGATATAGCTATATCGAGTTGTCAAAGTAGGCCAACTACTTCACCAGGGCAAGTGGTTCACCAGGGACCAGGTTCAACAAAAATTTCCTCACCTCATGGAGGCTCTACATGAAATGGGGACCATTGCTTCCTAAGGGGCGAGGAATGATCAAGGTGGATATTGGTGGCCACTCGCCTATTTCACCTAGACCCTCTAGTCAATTTCGTCTGTTTCCTTGTTTATTTCATCATTAAATATTTTTAGTTGTTTTTCAGGCCCTAAACTTCTAGAGCAATTTTTACCCCCTAAACGATGTTATTTTGAGGTACGTTGTAGGCCTGTGGCCATTGGCAGGGACCTACGATGAAACCTGTAGAGCTCAGATAGACCTTTCCAACAAGGTATCGTACACACCAAATGAAGATAATATCACCAAGGTACGACCTCGAAAAGTTCGTTGCCTAACTAACCCCAACTGGACCCACAAACTCTCAGTGTTACATCTCCTAGGGTTTTTGTTGTTTAGGGTTTTTCATGTTTTTCAAAAATAAATGGGCCCTTGAGCTTCATTGTAACACAGTTAAGAGACATGTAGCTGTCACATCTCTTCTTAGAGATAAGCTACCATCGCTCAAGCTATCTTATTTCCATTCTATTTGTAAGAAGAGTTCAATATTTCTCTATTAATGAAATGAAGTGTTTTTCTGCTACATCTTTGTATTTATGATCATATTTGTAATTTGTTCTGTTCATATTTAAGTTCATATCAGGGCAACAACTTTTTTCTAAGGCCATGGATTGACATGCATTAGTGTTTTTGCGACCTATATTTTGGGATTGAGGCTCTTTAGCCCACGCACCATGGGGGATTCATTAGGGGAGCAATACCATACCACATGTCTTCATATTGGGGGATATATATTGAGGAAAAAATGAATAATTTATTGGAAGGTATATAGGGAGTAATTTTTTATTTTTTTATATTGGTGGGTGTCAAAAATAGAGCTCAAAGTTAATGAAAAAATACAAAAGGGTATAAAAAATGTTAATGAAAAACTGGATACCTACAATATCTAGTGAAAGTAGGGATTTTTTAAGTTGGGAAGGTGTATTGGGTTTGTATTGATAGGGGGTTAAGTAATGTCCTTTTTAGATGTATTTTCCAATATGTAGTCAAATTAAGGGTATTATTTAATATCCCATAAACGCTCGTGATATGTCAGAGGTTCATTGAGTGTTTCCCCTATGACACACATTAGTCATTGTTTAATAACAAGGGGAAGAACCAAAGGTATGTAGTGGATGCAATTCTTGGGGCATTGACAAAAACCAAGGAGATTAACACTACAAGAGCAGGATGCGACAATAAGCTACTAGCTCTCACAACTACATAGGCTTTGGTTTGCATAGGCAACCAACATTACGTAATTATCTACATTTCTAACTCCTTTGGTTTTTCCAATTCCTCTCTGCTAGTTCTATGTTTATTTGGTGGGAGTTGACCTGCAATGTTTTGGCTTCAACGAAGGTGAGCAGTGGATTCAATGTTATGTTGGATTTTAAGCCTCTGTGGAAGTTTTTTGTAGCTTCATGATCCGGATTATCCACAGTTTTTAGTTCATTCTGCCAACGTTTCAAACCCCAAAGGGGGTCCATCATCAGGACAATTCAGAAAGATAGAAATGAATGTAAGATTATTGAGAGAAAGAGCTGAGCGCCTAGGTATAAATAAACTAAAGAACTCTAATATAAGGGCCGACACATGATTTTTAATTTTTTTATTTTTGTTGTTGACCCCCAGCGATTATTGGACCCTGTCAAGAGCCTTTTATCTGATCTCCCTTATCAATTATTTTCTTTTAGTAGTCACAACAAACCTTTGTGTCATTCTGGGGTTTTCTAGGCTTTTCTTCTATTTGGTCTCTTCTTTTCCAATACCCAAGGTTTTGATGTAGGAGCATACAGCTCAACATTATCAATGCATTCTAGTAGACATAGGGGGTCTTATGTTTCAAGGAAATTGGTTTCCCAAGTATTGGATTTATGTAATTATTTAATGTTTTGAGCGATTTTAATGAGAATAGATATTAATTTAATATTGTGAGGCTTTATTGTAAATGTTATCGAATGTAGGTGAACATGAGAGATTTAGGATAGTTGAGTGATGAGAGTATTGAGAATTGATTGAAAATCCTAGATTAGGAGCCAGTTCATGATTTTGTGGATTTGAGAGAATCCTCAGGGATGAGAGAGGGACCTTAGGATTTTGTTGAGAGATTTAGGGATCTAAAGTAGAAATTGGTTTTAGAACCCATTTGTATAAATGTAAGCCTAAAAGGAATGCACAAAGGTTGGAAAGGTTGAATAGGAAAATAGATAGCAGATTGGAGTGTTGTAAGCCTACGGGCAGATTAAGAAAAAGAGGCCACTTATATTGAAAATTAGGCCATAGAGATAGAGATCTCAATTTGTAATTCATTGTTGTAATTATATAGATACAAAGATTAATTAAAATCCTATATAAGCGTGTGATTGAGTGTTTAATGATGAGTTGAATGTATTTGGAAAGCATACATATATATTTATGCAAGAAAGTGCAGTAAGCGCAAGGAGGTAGAGTCGAGGTGGATTACACAGAGGAGGATGTGACGAGGAGGATCATAATGGATTGTTAAATCCATTAGAATGATCGAAGCCAAAGCTCAGGAGGGAGTTCGTAGTTAATAATATTGAGAGACCAAACCTTTGAAGGAAGCGGAACCCATAAAAACGCTGAAGAAACAACGTAATCACCAGAAAACATAATAGCGAAGAGTGTAGAATTGATACTCAGTAACCGTCGGATCTTGAAGATCGACAACCCAGAGTAAATCACAAGATTGAATCGGCAAAGTGAGTCAGTCAGGATCGCATCACATATTCTATACGGTGGAATGTGATTACGACATGCGATCTATAGCTGGACCTAAAAACCAATCAAATGTTACATTGAGAACCCATCGGGTCCATAAACCATATTGGGTCGGAGTTTTTAAATGGAAGAGTTAAGCGCAATGGTCCAGCAATTGCGATCAGGCAATTAATCGTCAACCGTCGGATCACGATCCTGATCGACGGTCACGATTAAATCGGCCATCGCAAATCGGAGGAAGTGGAGATTAGAGTGGCGCAGCGGAAAGGCTTGGAGAGCCGGACCGGATGGACCTATAATGGCAAAAACGTAATATTTGAAATCTGCTAACCGCATTCAGAGTGTGATTTCCATAGTTTCCTTTGTATTCATGTATTCTTATATTTCCCGATAAATATGAATGGCGGGGTTTTAATGATAAAGAGCCAATATATTATATTCCGATAAACCCATATTGGAAAGGAAGGACCAATGAGGACCCGTGGGTGAGCCGATAGTCGATAGAGATAAAGGTGGTTCTCATTGAATGTGCCAAGACTGTACCCAAGTGGAGAAAGGTATGATTTGCGTGATTTTACTTTGGAAATAGTTTAAAGTGGAAATATGTGCCGGATAGAGTATTTATGTGAGGATCATATATTAACCAAAGTTTTAAAAGGGAATGGTTATATATATTCGGTTATGGACTAATTAAAGGCTTAACTAAGGTTTATAAAGGTTATAACAGTCCCGATAAGAAGGATTGAGGAAGGCTGTAATAAAGGGGTTGAAAGAAGGGTTATAATGTCCCGATAGAGGGTTTAAAGTGGGGTGATTGAGTTCTGACCAAAAGGAACTGTTGTATTGGGCCTTAATCATTTATGACTTGTAGATTTGACTTAACTAAGGGTCAATTCCTGGGAAAATGATTTATGCATAGGTATACATGCATATTGTGGGTATGAGCAGGGGTAACCTTGCGTCATTTTTTGGTATCAGAGCTGAATTATAAATGAACCATTTGGTATAAGGCAGAACAAAGCAATTCTGTATGAAAGTTTCTTGAAAGAATTTAGAACCAAGAGATGTGTATGTAGGAAAGGGAGATCAGATTCTAATTTGATTGTAAACAAACCAGAGTACAGTTGGGAGAATGGAGAAGAACAGTTAAGTTCTTATAGGTAGGTAACGCAGAATTAA
Organism: Pinus taeda; assembly: GCA_000404065.3. Taxonomy (NCBI): domain Eukaryota; kingdom Viridiplantae; phylum Streptophyta; class Pinopsida; order Pinales; family Pinaceae; genus Pinus; species Pinus taeda. Next base: position 75,426 of record APFE030973726.1, on the reverse strand, counting down.
GCAGAGATTGCATAGATAGGAAGAGTCTACAACGATGTTTGGAGAATGGAGATTCACTCGGATGTGAAGAGTGAATGGAGAAATTAGGCAGGTATTGTGTTTATTTAATCCTGATGTGAGATTTTCTGACAAAGAAATAGACTGAAGAATGATGGTTGTAGCTAATGAAGTATCTCAACAAAAGGAGATTAAGCCTTAAGAAGCAGTAATGGAAGGAATTGTTAAGGATTTCTGAGTGGAAAGAAAACTCAGCACGAAGGAATATTTGTTGATAGTTAATCTTTTTCAAGATAAAGTCAGAGGATTGGAAGAAAGAATTAGATTCTAAATCTGATTGACAGTAGTTGAATATTTGAGGATTTGTGCAATGGAAGCATAAAGACCTGCAGAAACAGGTTTGCAGAAATGGTGAGATCCTGGAAGTAGATGAAGATATGCAGTTTTGTCTAATGATTAGAAGATATTGAATGAATGAAATTTTATAGCAAGATTACAGTAGTTAAACTGTAAGAGGGATGGTTGTAAGTTTTTGAAGAGGAAAATTTTGAAGAAGAGCTGAAAGCTAGTGGAAAGGACAGTCCATTCAAAAGTGCAAGCGAATGGAAGGACAAGAACAGACAGAGATCTTGAAGGTAAGATGATATGGTTTTATTTTAATTAGATTGAAGATTAGAAGATTGTAGTCTTTGCATTGAAGCAGAAGTATTATTGCAACTCCCAAAAGAAAATTCCATAGAGGATGTAGTAGAATTGCTAAGAGATAAAGGAAGCTGGTGAAAGTTTCTAAGTGAAAATAGAGATGTGGCAGAACCTTGAGGAATTTCAAAAGAGATTGGATAAAGAGGACAATTGTGTTCTTAGAAGATGCAGATGAGTTGAAGCCGAGAAGGAGTAAAGAGAAGTGCTCAAGAGAGGTTCCAGGGATAGAGAACCAATTGCTTGCAGAACTAAGTGAGGAGAGCTTGGTGAGGTAAGTGGCAGCAGGACAGGACTTGCAGTTGAAGAGGCTTTAGTGCAACTCGTAGTAAAGTGAGTGAGGAACTCATAGAGATGGAGAGGATGATGACTAGTGACAATCATAACAGAGGTTCTGAAAGAGACCATAGCAAAGGACAAAAGGAGAAGGATGCCAAGGCAAATGGCATACAAAGACAGTTAAGCAAAGATGAAAATGAGAGGGAGAAGGCTGAGATATCAATTCATCTTGAAGTGTTAATGGAGATGTTGCAAAGAAATAAAGTAGACCAGAAGCATGGTTATGTCATGAGAAAGAAAGTGAAGTGGAAGAGGCTACAAGAGAAGAAGAATCAGCAGGTGAATATGCAGTTGATGAAGGAACTAAGGGAACTTGAACAGGTTATAGATGCCAAACAAAGGATAGAGAAGCTTGAAAGAATTGAGCTACAGCAAAAGGAAGATGTTGAAGTTTCGATATGTGAACCAGAAAGTGGACCATTACTTTTTGAAAGTGATGAAGAGCTAGAGGAGTTGAATCATATGAATGATTTGAAGCAGCCAGAAGACTTGATGACTAAAGCATCAAATAGGATCGTAAGGTCTTGTGATCTTAAAAATAATGATTTTTGTATGATTGCAGGTTTGGAAGAAGATAGAGAGTCTTTTAAAGCTATCAAAGATGTGAAAGAGTAACTTTCAGAAGATGAAAGTTTTGAAGCAGTATATGACAAAGAGGTTGGGAAAAACTCAGTTCACTACAGTGGACAAATGCTAGAAGACATCATTGAAATAGATGATGAGAAGGGGAGACTAGCTGACAGTCTCAAGAGTTCTTTGAGTTTGGATCAACATACTGATATGCTGACAGAAGAAGAGAAATCAACGCAACATACTAAAGTGTTTCTAAAGGGACAAGAGGTACAGAGGCCTTATATTTTTTATTATAATGATTGTCTTATAATTGAAGATGTTGTTGCAGAAGCTGAAACATATTTGGCACAGGTGGATAGCGAAATGGAAGAAGAAGAGGAAGAACATCTATTGAAGTATGTTAAAGAAGATTTAGCAGAGGAAGGAGGACCATGTGATGATGGATCAATAACAAATGAAGTAACGGGAGATTGTGTAAAATTTCCAAAGTTCACTCCAAGTAAAATCATTGAGTTATATAGAGAATTAGACTTTCAAAGGAGGAAGTTGGAAGAGCAGAGGATGAATGTTCAGGATAGATTGTTGAAAAAGGAAGACAAAACAGTTGTCATCAATAATAATCAAGAAGAAGTTGATAGATGCAGAAAATAGAGGCAAGAAATTGTTCTAAAAGACAATGTAGCAGCAGCAGAAAAGGTGCAAAACAACAGTAAGGGTGAAAAGGAAGCGATCAGAACAAGTGAAGAACAAGCAAGAATGAGAGTTCAAAAATCAAGAGATAAAAACAATCAGCAGACAGAGGATATATTGGACAGAGAAATTGAGCTGATAAGGAGGTTAATGATGAAAATGTCCCAGAGGAAGACAACATCAAGAAAGAAAAGGAGTGACAACAAGAGAAAGCTAGTAGCAGACTATGAAAGCAAGGCAAGTGGAGCATTACAACATAAAGTATGGAGACCTGGAGAACAACAATAGATAACAACAGTAATAAAGAGATTGACAAGCAAGGACAGATTACAAAATAAAGTCTGAGATCCAAGAGGAAACAATTATCCAGACTTATGACCAGGTGGTCATAAATATTCTTACATGGGGAGTCTGATGCAAGAGCATCTAGCTCAACATTATCAATACATTCTAGTAGACATAGTGGGTCTTATGTTTCAAGGAAGTTGGTTTCCCAAGTATTGGATTTATGTAATTATTTAATGTTTTGAGTGATTTTAATGAGAATAGATATTAATAGAATATTGTGAGGCTTTATTGTAAATGTTCTCGAATGTAGGAGAACATGAGAGATTTAGGATAGTTGAGTGATGAGAGGATTAAGAATTGATTGAAAATACTATATTAGGAGTCAGTTCATGATTTTGTGGATTTGAGAGAATCCTTAGGGATGAGAGAGGGATTTTAGGATTTTGTTGAGAGATTTAGGGCTCTAAACCAGAAATTGGTTTTAGAACCCATTTGTATAAATGTAAGCCTAAAAGGCATGCACAAATGTTGGAGAGGTTGAATAAGAAAATAGATAGCAGATTGGAGTGTTGTAAGCCTACGGGCAGATTAAGAAAAAGAGGCCACTGATATTGAAAATCAGGCCATAGAGATAGAGATCTTAATTTGTAATCCATTGCTATAATTATATAGATACTGAGATTAGTTAAAATCCTGTATAAGCATGTGATTGAGCATTGAATGGTGATTTGAATGTATTTCGAAAGAGTACATATATATTTATGCAGGCAAGCGCAGTAAGCGCAAGGAGGCAGAGTCAAGGTGGACTACATAGAGGAGGACGTGACAAGGAGTATCATAATGGATTGTTAAATCCATTAGAATGATTGAAGCGAAAGCTCAGGAGGGAGTTTATGGTCAATAATACTGAGAGACCAAACCTTTGAAGGAAGCGGAACCGACAGAAACGTTGAAGAAACAACGTAATCACCAGAAAATAGAATAGCGGAGAGTGTAGAATTGATACTCAGTAGCCGTCGAATCTTGAAGATTGACGGCTCAGAGTAAATCACAAGATTGAATCGGCGGAGTGAGTTAGTCAGGATCGCATCACATATTCCATAGGGTGGAATGCGATTGTGACATGCGATCTATAGCTGGACCCGAAAACCCATCAAATGTAACATTGAGAACCCATCGAGTCCGTAAACCATATCGGGTTGAAGTTTTTAAATGGAAGACTTAAGCGCAATGGTCCAGCGATTGCGATCAGGTGATTAATCGTCGACCATCGGATCACAATCCTGATCGACGATCACGATTAAATCAGCCATCACAAATCGAAGGAAGTGGAAATTGGAGTGGCACAACGGAAAGGCTTGGAGAGCTGGACCCAATGGACCTATAGTGGAGAATACGTAATATTTGAAATCTGCTAACTGCATTCAGAGCGGGATTTCCATAATTTCCTTTGTATTCTCATATTATTATATTTCCCGATAAATATGAATGGCGGGGTTTTAATGATAAAGAGCCAATATGTTATATTTCGATAATCGCATATCGGAAAGGAAGAACCGATGAGGACCCGTGAGGGAGCCAATAGCCGATAGTGATAAAGGTGGTTCTCGTTGAATGTGCCAAGACCATACCCAAGTGGAGAAAGGTATGATTTGTGTGATTTTCCTTTGGAAATAGTTTAAAGCGGAAATATGTGCCGATAGAGTGTTTATGTGAGGATCATATATTAACCGAAGTTTTAAAATGGAATGGTTATGTATATGCGGCGATGGACTAATTAAAGGCTTAACTAAGTTTTAGAAAGGTTTTAACAGTCCTGACAAGAAGGATTGAGGAAGGCTGTAGTAAAAGGGTTGAACGAAGGGTTATAATGTCTCGATAGAGGGTTTAAAGCGGGGAGATTGAGTTTCGACCAAAAGGAACTGTTGTATTGGGCCTTAATCATTTATGACTTGTAGATTTGACTTAAATGAGGGTCAATTCTTGGTAAAATGATTTATGCATAGGTATACATGCATACTGTGGGTATGTGCGGGGGTAACCCTGCGTCAGGTTTCTAGGAGTTGAGGGTGCAAACTCTATCCTGGCTATTGTTTTTTCAGTGTCGTATGCCCCAACAACGAATGCGTTGTCACCGGGGGTCTCAGGGCAGGGGTCCTTTGGGTTGTCTATTCACCCAGGCCCAATACACCATGGTTGTTTTCCACTCTACTACTCCCTCCAAAAATTCAAGAAGAAATATGAGAGATTGAAGCCTTGACCATTAGTGACTAACAAGCTCACCTTGATTCAAAAATTGAAGTTGAGGTATCCAATTGGGTTCCTTATCCTAGTCACGCTATGGGAAGAGAGAGCCAATACCCAAACTCCATTACCCTTCACTAGTAGATGAAGAAACTCATGAGAAGGGTCCTTTAAAAGGACCAACATGAAGATCATAATGATATAATTTCTTCTCTAGATGAAATCAAGCGGGTGCAACGTTATCAACACTCTTGTCCTATTAGTTTAGATGTTTAGCTTGCTCACCCTAAAATTCATCTACAATGTGAACTGAAAGCCCCTACACCAGTTAGAACAAGTGCTCAAGACTTGAGGCCCTCGTTACGTCACCCAACTCTTAATATCATGCTTCACCAATTGGTAGTTAATTTTACTTTGTAAAGTCCAATTTATGGTAGTTGTCAAAAGTTTCTTAGTGTCAATTTTTATCATTTTGTATTATCTGAACTCTTATCCATGGTCAACAAATCTAGTTTCCCTTGAGGTAGGTTGAAACTAGATATTACAAGATATTTTTGTTGATATATAAAGAAATTTTAATGTAATGCAATTTAAATTCACAAAAAAATATATATGATTAAAATATATTTGAAAAACTAATATTGAAAAAATAATACAACTTAGCTATAAGAATATGTATGTAATATGTTGTAATTCCCTACTTAATATTTTCATGAAAATTTTACCAGTGTTTAAATTACCTTAAAATATTGACTTATAATTATCAAGAAATATTGGTACGTACCTACATTGGTGAAACTGTAAATTTATTACTAATATAAATTTTGTTATTATTCAATTCCCAACTTACCTCCTCAAATTTAAATTTTGATAGGATATGATCTCCTTCCATTTATTCCAAATTATATATTCACATCTCATCCCCAAAATGTCCTCTCAAATTTACTTGGGAGAAGACATGGTCCTCTCCAATTAATTACCAAATTATATATTCATATCCCATCCCCAAAATTTCCTCTCAATTTACTTGGGATAAGACATGGTCCTCTCCAATTAATTACCAAATTATATATCTCATCCCCAAAATTTCCTCTCAAATTTACTGGGGAGAAGACATGGTCTTCTCCAATTAATTACCAAATTATATATTCATATCTCATCCCCAAAATGTCCTCTCAAATTTACTTGGGAGAAGACATGATCCTCTCCAATTAATTACTAAATTATATATTCATATCTCATCCCCAAAATGTCCTCTCAAATTTACTTGGGAGAAGATAAGTCAAATGTAAGGATGAGGGGGTAGTTATGAAATTAATGATAGGTGGTTGACGTGGAGAAGAGAAGGGGGCATAAAAGGGGAAGGATGATGGGAGGAGAGGGGGATCCTTGGTCTTGGTTTTGGCTTTGGTTTGGGTTGTGGTTTTGGAGGATTTTGTTTTGAGAGGAAGGTGGATAAAAGAGAAAAGAGAGAAGTAGAGTATTTGTTTAACATTGGACACACAACATCTAGTTGGACTTGGGCTTGGAGGGCTAGGGAACCTGTGGAGGTTTCCTGGGCTAGGAAATACTTCCTAGTTGGCTAGGAGGTAAATCCAGTCAGTAGTCAAAAGGATCATCCCAGCAGGATTAGGATCTCATGGGCATCTCAACTAGGCTATTGGAACAGGTATTCCTCTGTTTATAGATTACTCATGTAAGTGATTGAAATGAAATTCTTACTTATTTAATTGTGGAAAATAAATTTTAATGGTAAATTATCATTGATTAAATGTTTAGTTAGAAATAAGTTATTTCCCGTTTTATTTTATTTAAATTAGAGAAATTTAGTTTTGTTAGAGGACCCTAGGATGGAGCCTCACACGTGGTATTAGAGCAAGTTCAAAATCTAGACCCAAGACCCACTAGACACAAATATCCACTATTTTTTTTATAAAAATTATGTGGAACCGATTCCATTTAAGACTAATTTAATGATTTTTTTTCTCCACTACCTCTTTTGAAAATCCTCTTCCAATGGCCTCAAAAAGAGCTTCAAAATAGGCATTCATGATTTCCTGTGGAGAACCATTTGAAGATTGTATGTAGGATTGTAATTGTTTCGGAGAATCTCCAGTCTTCAAGTGCTCCTTGAAAGCAAGGAGAAGCTCACTATGAATTGTCAATGTATTCAATTTGGTCAAAACAGTCTCCTCCTCAATATCCTGTTGAATGGGCTTCTCAAATATCTCATCACCATTTTCAACTTGAGTTTTGTTATCAAGTTCACCCTTTTCATTCTTGATGGGCTTCTCAGATACCCCATCACTGTTTTCAGCTTGAGATTTCTTATCAAGCTCAACCTTTTCATTCTTGCCTGAAGGCTTCTTTGGTGACTTAGACTTTTGTTCTTCCTGGTTGTCCAACATGACCATTTCACTTGTAGCAGCTATCAACTGCTCTATGATACACTATTGTGCGGCTTCAATAGAAGTAACAATAGCCCATTGCACATCATCATTCTCATCTAGCTCCTCATTTTCATCAACATGGCTTTTGGGAGGAGCATAGTCTTCGTCAGAACTAGTTTTCTTCTTAGCAACCTTGGATGCAACCTCATGGCCCTTTTTCTTGGATTCTTTCTTGGATTTGTTTAGCTTCTTCATCAATAGCCTCTCCTGCTTTCAAACATTCCTTTTCTGCTCTTCTCATGGCCTTCTTATCTTTTCCTCCCTTCTTCTGCTCTGGAAGATTCTTCAAAATAAACATAGTAAGCTTGTCCCTCATATCAACATCCAAAACATATCCACATGCAACACACTTCAGTGAAATCATTTGTGTTTTCGAAATAAGGATCTCTGTCTCAGGATTGCCACATCCATAGCACTGCACATACTTCTTGATAAAAATCTCCAACAAAGCTACAAGTTTAGCACTATCATGAACACCATTGACAAGAGCAGTCCCAGATTTTTCATTGAACTCTGATTACGCACCCAGTTCACAGCCGAAATACTTTGTTGTATATGAAGGGGGTCTGGCAAGAGCTTTAGCCACATCTACCATATTGACAAGATTTGTCTTTATTCCATTACCTCGTCCCTCAAAATTTTGTAATTAGCTTAGGCATCTTATACCTGTAAAAGGCATCATTTTTGTTGCCCTCGCCAATATTTAGAAGAGCCATATTTTCTAATCAGTGATTAAGTGGAAGGCAAGAGTGAATTTGGATTTTGAAGAATCGTTTCTATCAAGAGGTAGATACTAGAGTATGAAAAAGGCCACTAAATGCTTGTCGGGAATAGGGACTTTCTCTATGATGCTTTAACACTCCACCTTGCACGTGGAAAAATGGGTGCATCCAATTGCAAACCCAAATCAACCTAGACTTTTGACTTGGCTTTGGTTGCATACAACCAAATATTTTTGCTACAAAGATGAAGTTGCTTATTCTTTTCTCTGATGTAGGACAGTATTCTCCAAGCATCCCAACTAGCCCCAATTATGAACAAACAACTTCAAACATAAAAGAATATTCAACCTGTATGCCCTCCACTTTGAATGTGATTGACAACCGATAGGACTTAACTTGAAATCTAGACCATACAATTGCTAAAAAAGATTATCCATGAATTATAAAAACCTAACAGTACAATTCCATATAAATCACAAATGATAATATAAAAACCATAACATTAAAATACGACAAAAGGGATCACAGACAATTTCATAAGAATTTATTTATAGATTTCACATGTGGGAAATAATGGATGCAAGTTGGATAAAGATAATGTTGGGTGTGGAGCCTGATTATCTTCTGTATTCAAAGGTATTGCCGCATTGGACCCTAGTTCGTCATGGGGCAACAACACCGCCCGTAAAATATTTGCTGCAGGGGGAGCATCTACGACCTTTGGGAGCGCACCCCCCCCCCCCCCCCCCCCCCCCCCTTGTAGGTGATCGGGGGCGCGCCCCGAAGCTAAAAATAGATGTAAAATTGCCTTGCAAAATGTTGTAAATTCATAGTCAATCTGGGTTGTTCATTAGGCGGAGAACTGGCGGTAGAAGTTATGTTTAATTTAGGGTTTTTTCCCTAGAAGGCAACCCCTCAGTATATTTGAGGTAATTTTATAACGTCTATTTAGATCTATATTCTGAGTGAAGAAGAGAGAGGAGATTGATAGCGAAGAGGGAATTATAGTGGATCTGTTGTAGGTTGTATCTCTTCAGTTTGCTGGATAATATAAAAGGAAGGACTGGCTGTTTCGTCGTGGATGTAGCCCAAACTGGGTGAACCACGTATATCTGTGTCTCTCTTGTTTTATGCGTTTACTGTGTTTATATTTCTGCAATATTTTATGTGTCCCATTGCTCTGTAATATATAATTTTATAACAGATAAAAGATATGTGACAAATTTAGACAGTAAGAAAAAATCTAGACAATCAGAATTTAGCAAAAGATGCAGAACTCAGAGATGCCTGCGTTGTAGAGAGAGCAATCAATGTAACAAGTTTCAACATAGAGTCAAAAATCGGGGCAATCTACATTATAGTAGACAATCATGCATTTCTACATTATCAAATTGACAATATTTGATATTTAGAACTTCTTTTATCATACTCTGTGTATTTCTTTTAGCCATTTATCAACACAGGCCATATGGTTCTCATGGTGACATATGTGTGAACTCCATTTCCCTTTAACGAACTGGTTAATGATTCACATGAATGCATAAACTGGCAATGGCCATAACATTAGGGTTCCGCCAACCAATTGCATTTACCAAAATATTTTTAGGCTTCCTCACTACTCCCATTTTGACCATTGACTACAATCATTGGTGTTCATGCCTTAATAGTTGGCTTCACACCTCTTGAACAGTTTCAAACTAATTCTCCACTTGAATTTTGAGTAACTAGCATATTCCAGGCTATGTTACTGGAAACTGCACCCTAAGATGCTGGAAACATTTTTCCACAATACGGAAATGTTATGTTTCCTTGTAAGAAACGTCTCTGAAACATAGGAGAAACGTTTTGGTGTTTTATATTTTTGAAATATTGTATCGACTGCTTCAGCTAGCATTTCGGCTATTTTGGATGATGCATCAGTCATTTTAGTTAGCATTTTTGCCAATAAAGCGAAAAAAATAATAATAACATTAAAAAAAATGCTAACACTAATTGCATACAAATAGATTTATAAATACAAAGCTAGAACCTCTCTTTGTATGTAGTCGTCCAACATTTTTTTTCTTTGATGGTTTAATACACTTTCTGCTAGGCGGAGAAGTTCCACCCTTCCTATGGGCATCAGGGCCATAACAACACCAATATAATATATATTCAAGATAGCCATCAACTCTTGGCTTATATGAACTACCTTTTTCCTTTTTCCATCTTGCTTCAACATGAAATCTAGTAGGACATTTAGCATTGGAACACTCTCCCTTCACAAAGTCCCCAACGCTACTATTTTAATACATAGTCATCCATATCTATATAAACAGAGAGGTTATAGTGCCCATCATAAGAACAGAGGTGTTATAGACACAAGCCATTTGCTGAGGAATAAAATAACTCAAGCCACCACCAAAGTTCTAAATGATTCTTCAACTAGCCATCCCTTGGAATCTTTGAATCTGTGCAGGCCTCTTTTCGTCTTCATTGTTATTTTTCTTTAGTTTCACATCTAGTTGAGCCAAAACTACCTTCTGTGTTTATGAGTATTTGAAAAATTCGATCCTTTAAGATTGAAAACATGTTTGACAATGTTTGGGTATGAAACACTTTGCTCTAGGCCTGGCTTAAACTCATTTTGTGAATACCAAAGCTACGCCACTCATTCAAGATATGGCTCAATCTTGCAACCTCACAACCATCTCTTATGTAACAAAAAAAAAACTATCAAAATTAAGTCACAATATTGACCTAAAAGCTTCTCTCAATTCCATTAGTTTCGATGAGTTAAGAAGTTATGAAAATTATATGTTAAATACATTTTGAAATTGAGATTTATGTTTTTTGCAAGTATATAAGTGATATTAATTTTCATTCTCTATTCTACTAGTATCACAAAATGGCATTCTTTCGTCCCACAATATTTTCTATTTTGTCTATGAAGCTAGTAAGAAGTCACCTTTATTTTGGCAATGTAATATTTCTTCTTTAATCTAATATATTGCAAATAGGTATATTATATATTATATATATTATATATATAATTTCTTAGGAACCTTACTTCAAAGACACTACCTATTCAAGAGGTGAGACCAATTGTTTATATGTCCTATAGGAGGTCCCAAGATTCATAAAATGGACATAAAGGATTTTAAAAACATAATATAAAGGGTGGGAAGGAACAACTAATGGCCATAGAAGGAAGACATGACTAAAAAGGGTATTATTCACATTAGTATTTAAATTAATTATTTGAATATATTAAACCAAGTTATTAATTAGCTTAATATTAAATTATAGCTATGGTACTAAAGAAAACAATTTGTGTTAGAGCATGAGTTACAAGTACATTGCACCAGTACCCTAGCGAGTCTCAAGAGAAAATTTGTAAGTTATGTAGAACTCGCACCTGAGAGGATTTGTTATATCCTTGGGAATCTTCTTAGTACTAATAATGCTTGTTTACGAGCATAGTAAAAGAAAAACTTATGACTATTGTTATACACATGTATGTGAGTCAGCTAAGAGGGACAAGTCCTAAGATGGATTAATGAGTCTTGCGTATCATACAGATATTTGAACAATTCAAAATGGTTAGGACACGAAGAAATCAAGGTCAAGGAGAGTCATCACAAGGACCTCCTACAAATAACCCATTACCTTCACTGGAGTTGACTCTCATCTTGTGTTCCCTAGAAGCAATTAATGAGACTATAAAATGGCGCCAAATAAATGAAGTGGAAGTGGAGAGCCCTCCAATAGGGTTAGGAAATCTCGAGGGATCAAGAGACTCTGATAGAGGACCTCCAGTCGAGGACATTACTAGGGAGCTCCAAAATATTAAGCTCTTGGAGTTTGCAAGAGGTCATGCCAGCGAACTTGTAGAAGCCTGGTTTGAAGGAATGAGAAGGTGCTTCACACTAAGGGATTATAGTTCCAAGTAAAAAGATAAAATAGCAATATTCCAACTCAGAGATAGTGCTCTGAATTGGTGGGGTAACTTAGAGCATCAAATACACCTCACTCCAGACATAGTTACTTGGGAGTTATTTGAGGAGAGATTCAGGAAAAAATACCTACCAACATATTATGAAGAACAACAGGTAGGATCCTTCCATGCCTTGGTACAGGGAAATCATATGGTAGAAGATTATGAAATTAGATTCATTGAATTGGTCAAGTAAGTATCCTGCATGGATATTGACCAGTGCCAAGGAGATCGTTTCATTTATGGATTGAACCCTAAGATTAGGGCAATGGTGCGGATGTGGAAACCATCCTCTATTGCAGAACTTGTGGAACAAGATCGTTATGTGGAAGAACACTTAGACTTAAAGGGGGGAAACAAAACCATTTTTCCATGCCAACCAAGGTTTATGGGGAAGGCCCCTTGTACCTTCCCCAAGGAAGGAAGTTTGAGGCCACCACCATATGGAAACAGGGTTGTACCCAGAACACCGACAGTGGGGATTTCAATGGTTACTAGCACAACTTCACCCGCAGCTTCAAGGGTGTGTGAAAATCAAGGTAATACGTGAGGAGAAACAAGTAGGGGCAGAGGTCCCAAGTGAAGGAACTCTTTCCAAATAACATCACAACATTTGGTTCATTGTCTACCACACATCACTTGTTGGGGATGCAGGGGACCTCATTACCAGCATGACTGTCCTGAGTTACAAACTAGTCACAACCATAGAGAAGGAAAAACACCAATGGGGGGAGCAAGTAGCCACCACCGAATCTATGCAGCAGTTGATAACCAACAAGTTGAACACCAATCTGCAATGGTAGAAACCTCAGGTATGATAAACAAAGTAAAAGTTAAATTTTTGTTTGATTTAAGTGCTACAGATAGTTTCATTTCCCCGATTGCATTAGAAAAATGTGGGTTGGAAGCCTATGAGCACGATGACTTTAAGCAAGTTGAGATGGCTTCTGGGATAAAACAAGCAGTAAGACCTAGTGTTGACCAATGTCAGGTAAACCTAGGGGTGTGTATGACTAAGTTGAAGGCATACGTCATAACATTGGGGACGTATGATGTAAATTGGAATGGACTGGCTAGAAGCTCATCGAGCTTTGGTAGACTGTTTCAACAAGAAGGTGATTTGTTTAGATGATGAAGGTAGCCCAATTGATATTTTTGGAATCAAGAGAGGAGTGTCGCTACGATTCATATCCATGATGAAGGTAAAATGTTGTCTCCGACAAGGTAGCAAGCTATATGTGGTCAAGGTTGTCAGTGACAAGAAAGGACCCTCCCTAGATCAACACCCAATTTTGTCAGAATTCAAGGATGTTTTTCCTAAATAATTGCCTGGATTACCTCCTGTAAGGGAGATTGATTTCACAATCGACCTAAAATCTGGTGCAGAACCAATATCTAAGACACCCTATAGGATGACAACTCTAGAACTTTGTGAGTTGTAGATGCAGTTAAAAGAGCTCTTAGACTTGGGATTTATCAGACCTAGTATTTCACCTTAGGGTGCACCAGTGATTTTTTTCAAGAAGACGGATGGTTCCTTATGGTTATGCATAGATTATAGGGACTTGAATAGTGCCACAATAAATAATAGGTACTTGATACCTCGAATAGATGCCCTATTTGATCAAATGAAGGGAGCATCAGTTTTCTCAAAGATCGATCTACGATCTGGATACCACCATTCCAGGATTAAGAAAGAGGACATCTCAAAAACTACATTTCAAACTCGGTTTGGGCACTACGAGTTTGTAGTTATTCCATTTGGCTTGACCAATGCACCAACAGTATTCATGAGCCTCATGAATGGTGTGTTCAAGTAGTCTTTGGACCAATTTGTGCAAGCCTTTTTGGACGACATTCTTGTGTATTCCAAGAATGAAAAGGAGCATGAAAATCACCTAACGGTTGTATTGACTTGCTTAAGGAAAACTCAATTATATGGAAAATTGTTAAAATGTTCCTTCTTTTAGAAGAAAGTTCATTACCTTGGGCACATCATTTCAAGAGAAGGGATTTCGGTTGACCCGGAAAAGGTGGAGGCCATAATGGATTGGCTAGTACCAAAAAATGCTCATGAGGTGCATAGTTTTATGCGGCTAGCAGGGTATTATCATAGGTTTTTGGAAGGGTTTTCAATGCTTGCAAAACCCATCACCACATTACAGCGAAAGGGGGTCAGGTATGAATGGGCATGTGAATGTGACACTGCATTCACAAAACTAAAGAGGTTACTAACTAGTGTATTGATCCTTCGAGTCCCGGACATGGAGAAAGACTTCACTGTCTGCACCGATGCTTCGAAGCAAGGATTGGGAGCAGTATTGATTCAAGAAGGCAGAGTAATAGCTTACACATCTACAAAATTGAAGAAACATGAAGAGTTGTATGCTACCCATGACTTAGAGTTAGCAGTAGTGATGTTAGCTTTGAAACTGTGGAGACACTACCTCATTGGGAAGAGATTTGAGTTAAGAACATATCATCAAAGCCTGAAGCATCTCTTCACTCAAAGGGATTTGAATGCTAGACAAGGCGGTGGAGCAAATTCATGAGTGAGTATGATTTTGAGATCTCATACATTAAGGGAAAGGAGAATGTGGTGGCTGATGCACTAAGCAGAAGGCCATGAACTATCTCCCTAGTAGCCTTAAAGTTAAATTTGAGGGAACATGTGTTGGAGAAACTCTTTAAAGATATTTGGTATCTAAAGGTTATCTCAGCAATCCAGAGTGGGAAGCAGATAGAACCAAAGTTTGAGGGATATGTCCTTGAACCAGATGGATTATTGAGATTTCAAGGGAGAATGTACATACCTAAGGAAGGTGGAATAAGAAGGACCATCCTCGAAGAGTCACATAGAGCACTCTATTGTGCACATCCTGGAGTAAAGAAGATGTACATGAACATGAAGAAAATCTTCTTTTGGGCAAGCATAAAGCACGACATAGTCTAGTTTGTCGCCAAATGTCTTAAATGTCAGTGAAGACTGATCATCACCATCCAACAGGACTCCTACAACCATATGACATCCCTATGTTTAAATGGGAGGTAATCTCCATGGATTTTGTTTTGGGTTTTCCACTCACGTCACATAGGCACAATGCTATATTGGTTATAGTTGATAAATTGACCAAAAGTGCCCATTTCATTCCAGTAAGAGACACTTACAGTGTTACTCATGTGGCACGAGTTTTTATAGGTGAAGTTATTCGATTTACATCTAGGTTTTGGACAAGTTTGCAGTCAGCACTAGGGACTCAGTTGAACCTAAACATTGCATATCATCTAGAAACAGATGGGCAAACTGAAAGAGTAAATCAGGTTATGGAAGACATGCTTAGGATGTACATCATGGATAATCAAACTCGGTGGGAAAGGTACTTACCATTGGTAGAGTGTTCCTATAATAACAGTTACCACAATTCAATCTGGATGCTTCCTTATCAAGATCTATATGGAAGGCCATGTAGGACGTCATAGAGCTGGGAAAGGTTGGAGGACGGAGTAATAGTTGGGCCAGAATTAGTTCAAGAAATGGAGGAACAAGTAAAATAGACTCAACAAAGGTTAAAGGAAGCTCAAGATAGACAGAAGAGTTATGTTGATTCACATAGGATTGATCGCAGTTATGAAGTAGGGGACCAAGTTTTTATTCGTATCCGACCCAAAAAAAGCACCATTAGGTTTGGGAAAGGGACGGAGTTGTCAGCTCAGTTCGTAGGACCTTTTAGGATCAAGGAGAAGATTGGACCAGTTGCCTATCGTCTTATACTGCCACCCCATTTACATAAAACTCATGTTTTTTTCATGTATCTATTTTATGACATTATGTTTCTGATGAATCTCACAAATTGGATTGGAGGGAATTGTAGGTCTCGGACATGGGAACCGTAGTGGTCGAACCATTACGCATATTGGACTGTAGAGTTTGACAGCTTAGACGTCGCGTTGTGACTACCCCTCACATTTCGAGCATCTATGATGCCCATTTTGACTTATAGCTACCTATGCTGAGGCTCTATTTTACAATTCCATATTATTTATTTATGAACGTTGTGTAATATTGATGCATTTAGTTGGACATGTGAAACTACCTATATGAATCATTAGATGGATTTGGTATTGGTGATGGAAATGTTTGATGTATAGCCTAATGTATGACTTACTTGGTGATGAATTATCTAATGCATGACTTATCAGAATTATTGTTGTTTCATGTATGGCTCAAGTAGATATGATTTATTTAATGAATGACTTAGTGAAATTATTATTTATTTCCAGTATGAACTGCAAGATTGACACATGGATACTAGACTTAATAACATGATGTTTAAGTTCACTTATATATATATATATCTTGTTGTTATATAAATGCATGAATGAGAGCTAACCTGAAGATTGGAAAGAACTATATGATAGCCAAGATCTACTCTTCCATTGGGGGAAGGTCGAGACATCTGATGAGGAAAGGTATAATGTACATTGTTCTATTACATTTTGTATCTACTAGATATGCACTCGTATGACATGGGTAAAATGTGAATGACAGGTGACAAGACTATTTGACTTGATTATTCAATGACAAGTATCCAACCAGTGTTGTAGTGTGGTCTATATTAGGGTGTTGACCCTAGTTGTGAGGAGGGGTGGAGGTATTTCCCACTGTGTAACCTCCAAACCTGGAATTGTGGGAGGGCAGTGGTGGACACGTTACCGTAGATGTGTGATGACGATTACCAGTTGCTTGCTGGGGAAGTTAGGTCGATATAGTCGACACTTCTACCATATTGGTTTTATCAGTGGTTAGATTGGTATAGCTGATGCCACCATATATAACATCAGAGGATGGATAGGGTGGGAACAGAAGTAGGTCAGGAAGGATAGGAGGATATAGATCAGTTGGAGACTCTTGATGGGACGTGATTTCATTGTCTGACTTATCAAATTTTACTAATATAACTCTCTCTCTATTTTGTTATGCCTTATTTCCAAATTGCTTCGAACTCCTTGTATCTTGTACACTCTAACTTAGGGACAAAGGTTTCTGAAGGAGGAGTGTATGTAATGCCCTACTTAATCTTATCATGCAAATTTTACTAGTGTTTAAATTACCTTAAAATATTGACTTATAATTATCAAGAAATATTGGTACATTCCTACATTGGTGAAACTATAAATTTATTACTGATATAAATTTTGTTATTATTCAATTCCCAACTTACCTCCTCAAATTTAAATTTTGATAGGATATGGTCTCCTTCCATTTATTCCAAATTATATATTCATATCTCATCCGCAAAATGTCCTCTCAAATTTACTTGGGAGAAGATAATTCAAATGTAAGGATGAGGGGGTAGTTATGACATTAATGATAGGTGGTTGAGGTGGAGAAGAGAAGGGGGCATGAAAGGGGAAGGAAGATGGGAGGAGAGGGGGATCCTTGGTCTTGGTTTTGGTTTTGGTTTGGGTTGTGGTTTTGGAGGATTTTGTTTTGAGAGGAAGGTGGAGAAAAGAGAAAATAAAGAAGGAGAGTATTTGTTTAACATTGGACACATTACATCTGGTTGGACTTGGGATCAGAGGGCTAGGGAACCTGTGGAGGTTTCCTAGGCTAGGAAATATTTCCTAGTTGGCTGGGAGGTAAATCCAGTCGGTAGTCAAGAAGAGCATCCCAGCAGGATCAGGAGCTCAGGGGCATCTCAATAGGCTATTGGAACAGGTATTCCTCTATTTATAGATTACTCATGTAATTGATTGAAATGAAATGCTTACTTATTTAATTGTGGGAAATAAATTTTAATGGTAAATTATCATCGATTAAATGTTTAGTTAGAAATAAGTTATTTCTTGTTTTATCGTATTTAAATTAGAGAAATTTAGTTTTGTTAGAGGACCCTAGGATGGAGCCTCATAGATGTTTAGAAATAAAAATCAAATAATTCTTAAATTCACATCATTCGAAAAAGACCTTATCACAAATAAAATAGAGTGACATTTGATGAAATATGTAAATGTTTTAAAATGGAAATCAAATAACTAGTGAATTCACGTCACCCAAGAAAAACCTGAAGTTAGAGAAATTTGATAAACCATGCAAAATGTTTTAAAAATAGAAATCAAATAACTCATGAATTACATCATTTTAAAAAAAAAAAAAAAAAAAAAAAAAAAAAAAAAAACCTAAAATTACAAATAAACTTAGCGACAATGTTACTTGATAAAAATCCTTTTAATTAATCATGAAAAAACATTATGGGAAATTTGAGGTCTAATATGGCTCTTATAAGAAAAACAACCAAATAAGAACTGTAAATTGAACAACAACAACAAAAAATATATTGCATCTTTGAATTATCTCCTTATAGGCTTACTCAAATGTGAAGTGTAAACAACCATTGGATATAGAATTAAATTCCACAATCAACAAGTACCCACTCTGCATACTTTTGAGTAGACCCAAATCTAAAAGAGAGTTTAAAAAAACAAACAAACAAACAAACATCATTTTAATGTGTTTCATCCTCTAAATATGATTGCTTTACATATTTACCATTTAAAAAAAAAAAAAAATAGATTTATGATTTATGTTCCATTTGAGAAAAAAGTATGGACAAGGATAAAAATCTTACACATACCTTGTTTAATTTTTTTTTAAATCCCATTGTCTAAACCCTAAACCCATTTAAAAATAAATAATTATAAAAACACTTTTGTCTAACATATTATTATTTATCAATATACATAAAATAATTAAAATTTTCAATCACCCTACTCTCTTAATAATATCACCATCTACTAAAACCTTGTAATTATACCAACCTAGATCTATCTTAACAACGGATGTATCAAGCGCTGAGAGGGATAAAACCTCTCAAGGTGCAAACCTATTTTTTGAGTGCAAAACTTGAGGAAAGGTTTGAACCTCGAGAGATTTGATCCTTCTTGGCGCTTGATAGATTCGGCGTTAAGATGGATCTAGGCTGGTTTCAGTCATGTACGGTCATACAAATTTTTTTGAACATCTAATTATTTTGATAATTTTAAATATGCTAAATATGTCTAAGGTTAATTTGATCAATTTAATTTAAAATTTTCTTATTTACCTGAGTTTGTTGAGATGAGAGAGGTTGTTAGTAACGTGAATGATGAAAAATGATGAAATACAAATTTTGAGTGCAAGTGTCAATGTAACTATTTTGATAGATAGAAAATGCGGATACTAAGAATATAGTCAATTACAAAGAATCTTCATTTCAATCAATATGAAACTATTTTTTTCCATTTTCTCATATCGATCATATGAAAATAGTAGTTTGAATCATAGACTATTCAAATATTTAACTCGATCTATTGTAGTAAACAACATACCTTGTCTCTGTTGCTCTCTAATATTAATAGTAGTTTTCTCCAAAGTCAATCATTGTGAATTATGGAGTGTTAAACCCCAAATAATTTTCAATGATAGTTATTTTATATTACCGCATTTGAATGCAAAGTAAAAATTGGAATAATAAGAATGTACGCAATCATAAATTCAAGTAAGCAGATATTTTTTTAGGATGAAAATTCAAGTATTGTATTTATGGTTGAATAATCTTTATGTGCTTACACTAAGAGAGAGTGTGTATGTTTTGGGACTGAGAATGAGAGACAAGGGGAGATAGAGATATAGATGGAGGGAGAGGTAAGAAGAGAGAGGCGACAGGGAGGGAGGAAGAGATATGGATATGGAGAGAGAAATGTTAGAGAGAGAGAGAAGGGGAAGAGAGAGAAAGGGAGGGATTAAACCTCTCAAGTCCTTCTCTCTCTCTCTAACATTTCTCTCTCCATATCCATATCTCTTCATCTTTCTTAAATATGATCCCATTGTATTGTATTTAAGAAAGTATTTAAATTAATAAAAAAGCATAGTTGGTTGTAGAGTATTAAACCTATATTTTGGATCAATCATGTTAAAGAAAATACAATAATAAAAATATTAAAAGAATCACCCACTATCTTTCCTCTATCATTGTTAATCACTTCTCTTGATCACTTTTCTTGGATCCTTGGTTAAGATGCATCTATCCTAGTTCTTTATAATATTATTTATATTATATAAATTTCACATATGTATATATAAAAGTATTCTCATATTTTAATTTACTAAGACCTCCATTTAATCTATATGAAAATATTGTTAGTAGTCGTGAGGATGCACGGTTTAGATATGCCTCAGAAGTAATTATAACCTTTTTTCTTTTATATTTAATTAAAAAATGTTATAAAACTTAAATTAAAATAAAATATTTTTATTTTGAAATAAGTTATTGTTTTTGGGCATGTGGTATTGATAAGCCATGGTATCTGTCCATGGTATTGTAACAATTAAAAGCTTAGATCCATAACATAATAATCAAAAGTCTAGATGACCCATGGTATTGATAAACCATGGTATTAGCCGGTGGTATTATAATTTTCTTCCCTCCTCTCCCTCTCTATCTTTCTCTTGTGGGTATTGGCCCACGGTATTGTAAAAAAATCTACTTAGAAGTTAATAATATCCATGGTAAATATTCATGATTAAAAATCTTGTCATATTGTCAATATTAAGTTTTTATCAACATAAGACCTCCTTTTAGTTGGATTTGGAAGAATGGTGGGTTCTCGAGTATCTAGGGTTTCAGAAGGGCCAGTCTATGCCGTCGTCGACCCTGGAGATCAACTAGGTTTCGGATCTGTTTGGCGCATGGCTTCGGGGATTTCAGAACTTGATTCTTTTTTTTCGTTTATGCCCGGTTCCTTTGCTGGAAAGACTCATGGCTCAAATCAAAGTATGCAGGGGCAGGAGGATTTTTCTCACATTCTGGCTCAGCTCGGTTTTCTCACGGTAGATCTGGGCTCCATTCCTCAAAACCCTGGGCGTGCTGATTCAAATCAACCTAACCTTAACATGCTTGGGGTCTCTACGTTAACCTGAGCGGGTGTTCTGACCTGGCTAGGTAGCAATGACTGCGCCATTTGGAAAGAGATGCGGATGATTTTTCCTCTATCCCCTTTTGGTCTGCTAAGGGAAGTCCAAATCGCTGCTCTATGGCTTTCTTTTATGGTCGTCGCTCAAGTATGGGGCAGGCGATTGGGACCAGATTCTGTGCGGACAGGGTTTCCCCTGTTCAACATCTCGGCAGAGAAGGCATTTATGCCCTGGACAACCCTCTCAGATTTGGAGTTGGATGGCTCAGATCTAACAAGAAACGAGACACCCCAGGTTGTCAGGTCTGTTTTTCCAAATCTTTGTAAAGACACCAAAAGGAAGCAAAATTGTGATCTGGACTTATGACAGCGACTGTGTTTTAGATCTGAAGAATAATATCGCTGATCAGACTGGCTACCCGGCTGAGGAACAACATCTGTTAAATGAGGGCAGATCAATGCAGGAATGCAGCACCATGCAAGAATATAACATCAAGCCAGGCTCTACAATCATTCTCAATATGAGACTTCGAGGAGGAGCTGAAAAAGCTGGAACTAGCTCGCGAAGCAAAGGTTCCTTTAAGGAAGCAGTGAATGGCAAAGGGAAAAACCCCACAATTGTCCCTGAACCTCTGGGGCAGTACATTGTAGATCAAATGATGGAAAGCCCATCTATCTCCATCGAAATACCAGAGGTAAATACTATATATTCAGATCTACAAAAAATGCAGTTATCTATAGATTTAGTGGCTTTTGGCCTAGAACTGATGCATTGTATCAATGGATTCACATGGTTTGGACAAAAAATTGCCAAATCTACCTATACCCTAAAGGGCTTTTTATAGTAAGTTTTGACACAGAAGAAGAAAAGGAAACAGTACTCAACCAAGGGCCATGGTTCTGGGGTAGTGCTGGACTTTTTATTACCCCTTGGTTTCCTGAATTTGATGCCAACACCATGGTGGTATCAAGGATGCTAGTATGGGTTAGGTTGCATAATCTTCCTTTACATTTCTGGCATTCAAAGGTTCTAATAGCAATTGGAAATACCTTCGGTAGAATGTTAAAGATAGACGGAGAGAGATATATAAAATGAATTTTTACCTTTGCCAGAATATGTGTCGAGGTAGACCTCAGCCGAGGGCTACCTGAGAGCATTATCCTGAATTTCAAGAATACACAGTGGAAACAACCTTTGGACTATGAGAATACAGCTTTCAGATGTCGGGGATGTCAACAAATAGGTCATCTATACAATGCATGTCCATGCCTCAACAAGAGCAAGCAACAACAAAGGAAGCTGAAAGGATGGCAGAACATAGATGCTGCATATAAGAATACAACTACAGTAAAGAAAGAAGAACAAAATACAGCAAAGGATAAAGATCAGGACAATAAGGATAAGGAGATGAACGAGGAAAAGGAACAAGAGCTCCATCTGGAAATAAGTGGTAATAAACGAAGTCACACTCCGGAGGGATCAGATTTAGATAAGGAGCAACCAATGAGTACAATGGAAAACCAGCTTGCCGTTATTGACTCCACTCCCAACATGGATGGTTGGCGAAAAGTGGAAAAGAAGAAGGGCAGGAAGACTTAGGTCAGCTGGGTTTCTTTTTTGGGCTGCTCTCCGCAAAATAGGAGCAGCTCCTTTTTTCTTTTTCTGCTTTTTGGCAAGGCTATATACTGCGGGCTGTTTGATCTATTTTCACACAGCCAAATTGAATGCTTAATGCATATACTATGTAACTTTTTATTTTAATAAAAAGTTCGATTTTTTCTTTGGAAAAAAAATATTAAGTTTTTATCTCCTTATTAATTAAATTTATAGATGGAACACATCTATATTAAGTGTTATAAATATATTGATTACATAAAATATAATATTACAATATTATATGTTACCCAATATTTATAACCACCCCACCTAATAAGTAGTGGCCACGGGTGGGGAGAAATACTAATTAAAATGTAATATTATTAAATTTTACCTAATATTTCAGCTTAGACCCCACCCTAAATATTACATTCTACTGAATATATCCCCTCACTCCTAGTTTTATTGAGCAGCTTCCATTATATTGAGTTTACCTGCCAAGAAATTTACCTCGTTATTATTACAGAAACCATGCCACGAAATATAATAAATTTACTGGGTTTACCTAAATGTCAGGAAATTTACCTCTGGGTTATTATTATTATAGAAATCACACAATTGAAAATACCTCGTTATTATTATAGGATATGCCCAATTGAATCCTCTGCTTCCTTTACCTAATTTTCTTTGTTAATCAATGAATAAGCTAATCCATCTCTTTTTAAATTGTATATATATCGTTTTCAAAATTGATTTTGTTAATATTAGCCAACACATTTTTTTTTATTTTAATTAATTTTTTATTTTTTTTAAAGTAGCGTTATACAACTTGAGTGGGCCTAATGGTTAAGAACATGTGTTTTCTCCTAAGAGGTCACAAGTTCAAAACTAGAGGGGGGTAGAGCATGTATACCTTCCTAGACTTAGCAGTCAAATCGTTGCATGGAGGTGGTTCCCTTATCCCACAAAGAAGGGGGTCTCATACACCAATTTGGTGTCTGGGTTGGCTGTGACCTTAAAATTGGATAATAATAATAATAATAATAATATATTCAGCATATACAATATATATTAGCCGACACATTAACATCTCCCTCATATTTTTTTAATATTTTTTTGTAATGTAACATTAGGTGACAATATCTCCCTCATATACTGGGTTGTAGAGCGCCTCTCGGGGCAATAAAAATCACTCAAATATTTATATTACAATATATATTATATATTATATATATATATATATATATATAATATATATATATATATATATATATATATATATATATATATATATATATATATATATATATATATATATATATATAACAATAAGACATAAACATTAATTCATAGTTATAAAAGTAAATTTATTACAAAACATCCATTAAAATTATAAATCTTAAATAAATTTATTTAAATTTAAAACTTGTTAATATTCTTATATGCACATGATGTAATAATTGCTTTTCCTTAAATGGATATTATCACCTTACAAATAAAACTTAATTAGAATCATTTGTCAATAATATTGATAATGTTATTCCCAACTGTTGGAAAATGTAATTTCTACTTGTCTCAGTTGTGATTCTTGCTACGTAAAGGAGTTTGTTCCTATTAGTTAGGAGTTTTTTCCTAGATTGGTGTTTGGTTTAGATATTCTCTCAACCAATTGATTGTGTGTCGAGGATAGTTTCCCTATCTTGAGACAACACTTCCTGTATATATGTAATATCATAATTGATAAATGAGTATAGATTTCCTTATGGAAATTTAACATGGTATTAGAGCTCGTATGGGTCTGGGCCTTGGCCCCTGCTGGGTTGAGGAAAATAAGAGTATATGTATTTATATTGGGGGTCTTGCCTTTATATTTTTCCATTCCTTAGGGCTGAGCTTGGTGAAGTGTGAAACTTATGTTTCCACTATTTTAGAAGTATTTCTAATGGTTGTGATGTTGTGACTTTGGAAGATCTGATTGGAGTGGTCGATTTCTTGCTAGAACCTAGACGGAGGTGTATTGGAGTAACGGTGCTCCTGTTGGCACCCATCACAGAGCCTAAACTAGTTTTGCGAGCTCTCCTTCCTCCAATTTTTATTTTTCTTTGTGTTTTCCCTACGTAAATGGAGTGTGGGAGGGTATTTGCTTAGTGCCACGTTGAAGTCAAGGAGACCGTCAAGGTAGCATTGCAGAGATGATAGTGGCCCTGGAACCCTTCGTGAAGGCTGCAAGAGAAAGGAACAATAGTTGATTTAATATTTTGGGGATACTTTGAAGCCATGCTGTGAGTGATAAATCATTTGAGCCATTGTTGGAGACGTGAAAGTGCATCTTATTTCTACCAGTCATTTGGTTGAGTTTCCCTTGTGCAAAAAGAAGCAGTTGTTAGGTGAAAAGGTCCGTGGAAAGAGGACTTGTATAGACTAAATCCATCAACCATGCAGAGAGTGAGTCAAAATCACGCTGGATTTGACAGACCTCATTGTAACTGTTATGTCCGCCATGGGTTGTCGGAGGACAGTGCAAAGTTAAGCATATATGATCCACAGGTAACAGAGGATCAGATCCGGAGGGATCTTTCCATGAACAAGCTCGATTTGGATCACCCTCAACATCTTGTTCCCAATAGTCGCACCACCTCCAAGCAGATCAGTGTTGTGTGGGATACTTATGATATCTTCTTGTCGCACGTTCAAGTTGAGAGGCGCAGAGGACAACTGGTGGTTAAACCTAATATGATGTTTGGAAAATGAGGGAAGATTGGTTTGGTTGCCCTAAATCCAGACTTAGCCCAGGTTGCGTTATTTTTCAGAGATCGTCTAGGAAAAGAGGTTGAGGTGGGAAATGGGATCGTAACACTGGCCTATGGGAAAGATTTGTCGTGTTGATTCAAAATACTTTTTTTGTTTGAGGCCAATATCACTCCTCTCAGTCCATACATTGATATCCAAGACGAGGTTTGTATAGTCATGGTGTTGAGAAGACCAAGGTGAGAAACCTAGTAATGAGGAGCCTGATCTGAATTCTGAAGAAAACACTGTGACTAGAAATTTTGTAGCTCGTGAGGAGTTTAGAAGTTGAAGTCGAGATCATTGGTGATTTGTGTAAAGGCATCGGTGGAGACTAGAAATGGAGTATGTTCATGCTTGTGGTGAGGAGTGTGTCTATGATACTGCGTAAATTTGGAGACTTGCTGAAGGTGATGGAATGGGAGGACTATTGATTCGTTCTTGATTACCCGGTCATATGGGAATCCTGAATCTCTCAAGGACCACACGATATTGACACAATTTTTTGTTGACTTCAATTTACATTTTCTCAAGACCTAAGGAATGTTTGGAATCATCTCGGATTGTGGAGCATGGAAGTCATAGTGTGGATATCCCAATGAAATTTTCAGATCAGAAGGAGTTGTTCAGATTGGAGGAGGCATGAGGGGAAGCAGAGAGACTTGTCTGTGCTAGAGTGAAAAGTCATAGTCGTATTGGATGGAGATTTATTTCTGCAATTGAGAATGTGAAGAAAGCTTAAAACTTGAAGATGCTTGAGTTGCACATAATCTAAATGGGCAACTGGAAATGGTTGGTCAAATAATAAAGGTGTCAGTAGTGTGTGATCAAGTTGAAATGCAAGAGTTTGGGGCTAATGCTGATGATTTTGATAATAAGTATGTCGTGTCATGGTATTTCTGGTTGTTACTGAAGTGACATTGGTCTGACCAACTATTGTTGCAATTCTAAGTGTGTGTTGGATCTGGTCATTCCAACAATACACAAATTTGCAGGATATGATGAAGACATCATATTGAAGATGGCATTAGAAGAGCAGTAGCAAAGATTAAAGGATGATGGAAAACTAAGTTAAAGTTTGTGTGAGTTTGTGGAATAGACTCATGATGATAGTGTATCACATACATTTGTTAGTTAGCAAGTCTAGGGTGTTTTTTAGTGGTCTTTATAATTTATGTACCTGGTAACTCAAAGAGTTGGAGTGTGTAATGTAAGACTGATGAGGCATATGTACCCCCAAAAAAGTATGTGGTAATCTTAAAACCACTTTGTATTTACAATGTTGGTTTGTAACCACATGCGAGAGTGAAGTGGACAAGGATTTATTTAGGCATGGTTTACGGTTAGCCGAGAAAACCCTTGGCATGGTTGAGGGTGAGCCGAGAAAACCTTGGACCTAGTTCAGTCAGGTCTCTCGTGATGCCTTAGTGGCATATTTGTGGCCCATAGTGGCTGGAGTACCTTAGTGGCATATTTGAGGCCCTTGGTGGCTGAGTTGAGCCTTCGTGGCTCTATTAGAGCCTTCATGGGTTATTTGAGCCTTCGTGGTTGTTTTGAGTCTTCATGGCTGAGTTGAGCCTTCATGGATAAGTTGAGCCTTGGTGGCAGTGCAGAGCCTTGGTGGCTGGACTGAGAACCCTTGGTGGCATGTTTGAGGGTAATCCGATAAAACCCAGAGCATGGTTATGGGTAAGTCAATAAAACCCATGATGATGATGTTGGAAGGGGATTCATAGGTACAAGTAAATCTGTGCAGTTATAATGGCTGACAGAACCATGTATGTGAAGTACATCCTACTAAACTAGAGGTTGTAGCGGTTGGGCACCCATGCATTCCGGTGGATGGTTGTTCCTTTATATGGACGTCAACATATTCTCTTGTTATGTTTGACCACAACTAGACTTTGTAGATTGATATCGAGACAAGTATTCATTAAGGGGGTGTGTTGTAAAATGTAATTCCTACTTGTCTCAGTTGTGATTCTTGCTATGTAAAGGAGTCTATTCCTATTAGTTAGGAGTTGTTTCCTAGACTGGTGTGTGGTTGAGATATTCCCTCAACCAACTGATTGTGTGTCCAAGATAGTTTCCCTATCTTGAGACAACACTTCTTGTATATATGTAATATCATAATCGATCAATAAATATAGATTTCATTATCGAAATTTAACACCAACTAGCATATATTATTAATGGCTTTTATAAATAAGGATTAATTAGAATCATTTGTCAATAATATTGATAGTGTTATTCACAACTAGCATATATTATTAATGGATTTTACATAGAACGATAAGAGAAAGGTGACACCTTATGAGGGCCACTCAACTCAATAATATTTATATGAGACTCATGATAACATATCTCTTCATTAGCCCATCTTGATCGGAATAATTCCTTTAACTTCAACTCTATTATCAACATAAGTGTGAGCGAGGTACATAAATGTATCTCGACAATGGTGTGTGGAGATCCCATTGACATAAACTATAATGATATCCTTACAAACACAATGTGTGGATCACTAGTCCCATGTGATGGTCAAAAATTAAGAAATGAAGAATGAAAGCATAAAATAAAGAAATTATATCTCATTAAATGAATATTATTGTGCTGACATCGCTTCATCAATAACATTGATAAAATATACACCAATAATATTTTATGTGAATCCATTTTAACAACAACAAAAAATTCCCCTAAATGTTGGTTAAGTGGAAAAGATGTTGATGCAAATATTTATATAGATATGTTTGTTCTTTATATGCTAAATGGATTATGTATATAAAATATTTATAATAACAAGTAAAAATGAATTTTGCTTAAGTTTAATTAGATTTATTTAATTATGATATATAGTTAATATACTCTTTTTATAAATTTTGTTTTGGTTGATTAATAACTTATTATAAAGATAAATTTTATTTAAAATTATCGTTTTCTAGTTCGTAAAAAATAATATAGTTTTAGGATGCTACATCAAAAGAAGTTATAATTTACAATATAGTATGCATAAGATATGTAGGGTAAAAAAATTAAAAAAATATTAATTATTAATTAAATTTGTATTTGTGTCAGTTTGACATGTTAGCTTGATAAATAAGTTGTTTATCACTAAAGAACAACATGTTTAAGAAGGTAAGAGGATCCAAATTTATTGAGTTTCTAGGTCATTAGTCACGCTTGTGGTCAGTGGTTAATCCTACTCACATAGTTCATTACTTACATAGTAAAAGTAGTCATGATTCCTCTTAGGCATGAGGTTAAATTACAATTAGGCTGTAGTATATAGGCTTCATGTATGGGATTAAAGGATATATTGTTCTATATACAGATTATCCCTCTCTAAATGCCTCAAGAATCACCATGATGTGACACTAGGTATTTGATAGCAACTATTGATAGGTTGACTTTATCATTTATCTTAGAGTAATGACCTTAAACTCTTTGATTAGCTAAAATCTTATCTTCCTTTGATGAAAGTAAATAGGTTAGCAACTTAAGACCTAGAGGCATCTCATAGGAGTGGAAGTTTGTCCCCTTACAAAAACACATGCAAAACACCAAGTTATAACAAGTTTCTAAATTTTGCATACACCAAATAATGCAATTACATGTCAAGATCTTGAAATTATATCAACAAAGACTAGGTTGATAACTTGAACAATGTAGGTTTTTTCATACTTTGGGAAAAAATCATCAAAACAAAAATAATAATAATAGTAGGAAATATGTAACATATGGTTTTAGAAGTAAGAAGATGTACTTTTCAATGGGATGGGATATCAAATTTGAAAATTTATTTTAAAAATATATATACAAAAGACAACCTTAAACTTTTCAATAAACACACAAATATAGATATGAATGTAGTAGAATAACCTAACAATAATGAATTTCCAATCTTCAATATCTTGGCCATATGACCTATTCATGTTTTTGATAAACAACATATTTTTGAACAAAATATAGATCTACGATTTGTTTCTAGAGATTCATCTACAAATGTTTCTTAAAATATTTTGAGTGCCATGTCCATAATTTTTATATATTCTTTCTTTTTCCCTTTTCTTAAAACACGACGAAAGTAAACTTGACTTGCTTTAATACGAACTTAAAGTGTTTCAATATTTAGAATGGAACTATACTAACAACAAACAATAATGAAAAGAAAGAAACAACAATAGAAGAGAACAATTTAGATGAGGGTGTCAGTTTTGTATTTAAATGTAAATAAGAATACACATAAGAATGAGAGAGAAGATATTGGTACACTATTTAGTGATGTTACAATGTCTCTATACATGATCTATTGTTGAATGTTAGTTTTGTTGTGCTAATTTCAACTTCAGAATTAAAAACAACTTCTTATCATTTGCTTCATGTGCATAGGTTTCCTTTATGGTGTTTGTGAATGAACAGGTAAATTTATGTCAAGTTTTATGTTAAATTCATGAGAAAAATAGCATGAAAATAAAGGGTTGAACAACAACAAACAAATGTACAACGAACCATCAAAATGAACATTTAACACAGTGTTTTGATGAAAGGGTTAACACCTCCTGGGCTACATCTCCTTGGTCCAGCTTCCATGGCTTGGGCCTCTATATTAGCTCAAAATGGAAAAGGTGTTATTTACAATGCTCTACTACTCCTAAAACCTGATTCAATGTGATCAAAACATCAAAACCATCTAGGAACACCTTTTCCTGATCCCAATTTGGTTGAATTTTTCAAAAATTATGACCAAAACAGTTTCTCCTAGTAAAACTCCACCAAAAATGGAGGAACTCCAGTTAGTCCTACTAAAACTGGAGGAATCCCTGAATTTGTCGGATCCGCTAACTTATCTGCCAAATTAAATTGTAGTTAATTAACGCTAAACATGTGTTAATTATGGACTAATCCACAGTTAGCACTAATACCACGCGGTTATGGCTAACTGTTAACATTAAATGTGGTAGTGGTCATATGGGAGCGGAAATGTCGCGGTTATGGTTTGCGCTATGGGGTAGCTCATTGTCGGATGGTTAAGGTGTAGTCACATGCAGAGAGTTTTATGTTATCGGTTTAAATTAACGGTCAAGATTTGCAAAGGCTGCCAGTTCCGAGTTGTGTGATCACATGGGAGGGGGTTGGCCCACAAGACTGGCTCCCTCCTACCCCCAACAGCTAACAGTTAATACAATAAATAGAAATTGTAACCATAGATTTGTAAGAACTACTATTGTGGTAGAATGGTAAAGTGTGGAGCTTATTTGGACAAGGTCGGGGGTTCGACTTTGCTTACCTGCTCATAATTTTACATTGCGCGCCAATGCCCAGCCCGACCTTTGGAGAGGTGTTGGTGTCTAGGTATAAACAAATTATCCACTCCTTTTCCTACATTAATGTATCAATCCAGGTGTGTATTCTTTTCAAGGCAACATGCAAGGTATATGCAAGGGAAAGGTTACAATCTGCCCTCAACCAAGGGTTCGGGATTAGCAATCAAAACATTGCTGAAACAGAAGTAAAACTCAACTGCAAAATGTAAAAAGGTATTCACAGTTATCTAAGAGATCTGTAACAGCGACAAGAAATAAACACAACAATAGAAAATACACACAGCACAAGGAAACACGCAGCACCTGATCAGAAGAGTGGGCCTAGCTCTCTGATCAGGGTTGCGTTACTCACAGCGAGCGATAGATTAGCAAAATGGTTTATATCTTATTAATCTGAATAATTTTGTTACAATACCATACAGGGGTCTCCCCTTGATACAGGAGTGACCCACATTTTATACGATACAAAGGAGAATAACATCTCTCCCCAAAACCTGGCAACTATATGCCCGAAGATATACATCAGTTCTATCACAGCACTAACACCAAGAGAGCAAGAATAGGAATGGTCCAAAAACGGGTTGAGAACAACTGCAAATCAGTTATGTTATTTCGTTATGGTCGATCATCTGTTGTGAATCGCGAAACTATTGCGATATGTTATGTAGTCAACACCTGCGCTCCATAATTTGCGGTAATCACATGTTTTAGTGGTTCACATAGGTAAAAACCTTCATGACTCTACTTCATTAATTAAATATTCCAAGAGATAATAAAGGGGAATTACCTCATAGTTTTACACAATAAATATATGCGAATGAATACAAAAGGGATGAAAAGAGGAGTGGAAATGCAGGGAAAAGATAGGCCAATTTGGTGCCCAACATCTCCCCCCAACTAGCCTTCTACATGCCCTCGTACAACTCGCCATCTCCTCTGGCCTAGGTTGGATAGGCTGTGTGCTTCCTAAAGCTAGGCGAGATCATATTCCTCGGCCATTTCTGTTCCTAGAACCTTGAACCCTTCTGAGAGGAGAACTTCCTTCCACCAATCATTTGGTACATTATAGGCCGTGGTGTAGTGTTCTGCTGGCAGCCATAGAATAGGGTATTGGAATTGAATTCCCATCCATTAGACCGCACATGTTTGGATGCACGCCACATATCTTGGCACCCTCCTGAGTGCACGTGCAAAATTTGGTGCTCCAAACAGTTCTCTGTTCTGGACAGATGTGGGTGATATCATCCACCTCTTCTAACAACTATCCAGGGCCTCAGCCTGAAACATGACCAATTGTTTGACGCAAAGATCGATGCACCACTTTTATGTTCTTAGCATCCGTTCCTTATTTCCCATAATTTCCAAAAAATGTAGTGTGCTTATGATACATAGTCACTGATCTCTCGAGTTCTCCTCTTACCATAAAAGGCTTCGTGGCCTAATTTGAATCGAACGTTTCAGAAGCCTTCTGCCAACTTATCTGATTAAAAGTGTAAGAGGTGAGGGCCCTTAAATGAATTTCCCCCACGTATGGAACCTGATTAAATTCTTTCTCAACACGCAAGAAATACCCATGCATATAAAGCTCGCACATCAAGTGCTGAGTTGGCACATCATGGGCTCTCAATATCTGGAGGAACTGTACACCATCCTCAATCTCGTGACTAATTTATTTTTGGATGCTTTCCAAACAAAACAAAACAAAGCGCTCACGAAAAAATAAAGAGTAACAGGAAGCAGGATGGCGACATGTGATCGCTTCCTCTGCTAAATGGAGCATCTTATTTTTATCGATTTTTAACTCTGCTACTTGCCTTTCCAGTTGCTCCACCTTGAATCCCTGCTTTGCATGCCTCAATCACATTATATCAATGCGCTCTACATATTCAAAGATAGTCGTGGATGCTCGCTCTTGGGATTTCTTATCTTCATTCCGATATCGCGCCACGGTGGATTTCTAGGTCTATACCTCAGTCAACAAAGAAAACTCACGGCCTTCAAAAAAATATTCTATTGGGTCTGTCTGAGTGGCAACAGAAGTTTTTGCCACTTCATCTACCTGCGTCCCTGCTTCGATCGTCATGGTTTTGGGCTTCTTAGCCCGCCGCTTATATTTCTTCACTTGGTTCTTCAATCAGTGCATTTGTTTCCTCAGCTTCTCAACCTCTGTTTTGAGTCACATCATTTCTTTAAATTGAAGCTAATATTTCTGCTTCATAGGCAGCCTTCATTGTTCACACAACTCCACCCATTCTTGTTTAATGACCACCTCATCTGAGACTGCAGCTAGTTCGAAAAGTGGTGATTTGCCTGAGGGAGTATCCACAGGGTTACTCGACGAGGCTTCTTTTCTTGGTCTCTCTTCCTAGGGTGCAGCCATTTCCTTACTGTCTCCTACCTCTCCCTGCTGTGAAGCTATCTCGACAGGTGGCGGGCTCACTCGGTGAACATCCTTCGATGGTCCAGCTAAATTTTCCCTTCTAGGTTCCCTCGTTTCAAAACAATCTGCCTCTTCCTTTGTTCTGGGTTCTTGAGAGAGGTCTATGTGGGGATCTGTGGCCAACAAGCCTGTGGCAGTTGTTCCCTTCTTCGACCCATAATATTTCAAAATCAGCAGAACGGCCACATCCTCTTCTATATGTCGGGAAGAGAGAGACACCCTCGCCCCTTTCAGAATGGAGAAGTATTCTCCTACCTGATCTATCTCGGCCCCAGTTGTGGTCTCAGGCTCTTTCCCTTTGTCTACAGCATCTCCGCTCCAGGCTAAAACCCCTACCTATGCAGTGCCTTGTTCTGAGGTTAACGCAGGTTCCTATGGAACAACGTCAATCCCGCCATTTAATTCCTTTGTGGTCTGCAAAGCCAGACAAGTTGATGGTGGTTCTTGTGGTACACCACCTTCCATGTCTAGCATTTCTTGAATAGATGATGTTGGCACTGTTTCTTCTAGCACAGCATTGGTCCAGATGGATTCTTGCATAACCACATCGATTCCATCCATTAAACCCCTATCCTCTTCTTCTGTTGGCCCCACAGTTCTTTCAGCTTCGAGCCTTTCTCATTCTGGTTCTTCCTCCATTGGTTCTATGGTCGAGGGTGGTTCTTGTGTGACACCCCCAGCGGCAATATTAATGAATTCCTCCACCTCAGCCTAATGTGGTCCCTCTTTGCTTATTATAGTGTTGCTGATTTTCTCTACTGGCTCTATAGTCGAGGCTAATTCTTGAAGGACAACCTGGGTCATGGTGCTAGTGGCCCTTTCTATACTGGCCCCTTGCTGCAACACTTCTTCTTCCATTGGTTTTAAGGTTGAGGCTGGTTCTTGTCGAACGGCCTCAACTGTCCTCCCTGGTTCACACTCCTGATTCTGTTCCCACTCTTCAAGTCCCATCTCCATTTCCTCTGGTTTCTCTTGATCTATGTATTCATCCTCTGCTTCGGTTCCTTCCTCCATCACTTCCGGCTCTTCCTCTCTAGCAGCTCTAGCAGTCGTTATTTCTTCCTTTGTAGAATCCCGAAATGTTTCCCACGGGATTTGAAATCGACCAATTGCATGCATGACTAGCAGCCGGACCAAGCCATGGTTGGTAATGACTACTACCACTTTTCGCAAACGCTGAGTAGAGTGTGCCATCAGCTAGAGACTTCTTAATAGGAATAAAGGCATATTCAATGAGAAGGCTTCTGTCTGTGGGAACCGAATGTGAGCCAATATTATGAAATGGTATTTAAACACGGTGGTATACCTCCCCTCGCAGGCTTTGTATCTCATTACAAAACCTGCTACCTCACCCCATGGGTGTGGTAATGAGTTTTGGTCGTACCCCCGGCCCTTCTGAACAACATTTTCTCTAGCTTGTAAGAATGCTTCGGGGAACTCTGGAAGGGTGGTTCTTCGTGAAAACCATTTCTGCCCCTGTTGGGGTAGCCTGTTGACCTCTGCAATGGTTTCTTCTGTAATAGGGATTTCTATCCCCTAGACCTGAGAGCTCTCTTCTTCTAAATTGAGTGTGAATTCAATCACAATTGCCTCATTAAATCCTTGATAGGTGTACCTTCGGTATTGTTTTCTAATCTAGACATAAAATCTGCAACCACGTTGTCCTTTCCTGGTTTATCTACGATTAATGTATCCAAGACTTGGTCAATGAATGGTAACGGAAAATGGTCTTTCTGAGTTTCCTCGTTTAATTCTCTGTAGCCCATGCATATTCGCCATTTACCATTTTTCTTAGGGACCATTACTAATGGGGAAACCCATTGGCTATCTAAAATGGGGTAGATAAATCCCACGTCCAACAACTTTTGGAGTTCTTCCTGGACAATGTTTTTTAGGGCAGGGTTCACTCTTCTCTGGGGTTTCCTTACAGGATGACAGACCTCCTTAATGTATATGTGATGAGTGCATAGATTAGCAGGAATTCCCTTCATATCTAATTAGTCTCAGGCGAAGGCTTCTTTGTGTTTCCGAAGAACATGCAGGAGTTGTTCTTTGTAGGAATCTAACATCTTTGGATTGATATTCAGGGTTTTTCCAGTTCTATTTCCATGGAA
Organism: Pinus taeda; assembly: GCA_000404065.3. NCBI lineage: Eukaryota > Viridiplantae > Streptophyta > Pinopsida > Pinales > Pinaceae > Pinus > Pinus taeda. The sequence continues at coordinate 40,231 of APFE030973726.1, read as the reverse complement.
ACACTGTCATGGGGCATAGTTGTAGGTAGCTCCTCGAATCCATCTACTGCTCCAATACTTTCCTAAGTCTCACAGCTCAAGACGGACTCCAGGATTTGCTGATTCAAATCTAAAACAGAACAAGGATCATTGATAAAGGTAGTAATTGCGTCATCTTTTGTTTCATCTTTCAACTAGAGGGCCTGCCCAATAGTGAGAACTGGTCTTAACTCCTCATTTTCTGATTCGAACTCTTTCCTGTGTACAGATTTCTTGTGGCCTGCTAATTTTGTTGATGGGTTAGGTTCTGCGGGAGGATATAACACTAGATTCTTAGTGTGTTGTCCATTTGATATGATCATATGCCCAAACTGACACCCAATATAAGCATTTGTGGTTGCCAACCACGGTCTTCCCAGAATCAAGGGATGGCTTCCAGCTGGAGATTGCATTTGGAGTACTAGGAAGTCCACAGAGTAGTGCCATGAATCCACTGAAATTGTGAAATCTTCTAATTTCCCTACTGGTTTTACTATAGATCGATCTGCTAGTTCTAAACATTGTAGGTGTATGTTTCAAGTTATGAATTCCTAATGCATGCATGGTTTTAGCAGTGATGACATTTATGGCAATGCCCAAATCTACCAGTACATTTGGAATTTCTACCCCATTAATGTGCAAGGTCAAAATTGGGTTCCCGGGATCCACATACTTTACAGGCATGGACCTTCCCATCATGAAATATGATAGTTTCCCCATTACGTGAATGGTGAGCAAATCTCTTGATTTCTTTTTAGGCTTATTAGCACAATATTCCTTAAGAGTCTTCACATATATAGGTATGTCCTTCATGGCTTGTAGCAGGGGAATCTTGACAAATAAATTCTGTAGCTCCCCTAACAAGTCAAACCAAGGTTGAGGGGTTGGTTTACTCACAACCAACCTTTCTGGATAGGGCAGTTCAGCTTGGTGTTTCTGACTAGCTAACGGTTGAGGAGGTGTATGATTTTTGTTAACTCGGTTTGGTTCCTCTCCGACCTTTTCTGGTTCCTTCTCCTCACTGTCAATCTTCTCAATGATAACTGGTGAGGGTTGAGCGCCTATAGGCTGCCCAAATCATAAATGCATCTCATAGAATTCTGTGGTGGATATGTTGTATGAAGGCAGGCTAAGGGTGTCAGCCTGTTGAGCCCCTTTATTGTTAGGATTCGGATTGGGTTGGATAGGGAGTTGAGGACGAATAGGTTGATTACCAGGGGGCACATTAGAGGGAAATTGAAGTTGATGTTGTGGCATTAACTGGGAAAACTGACTAGGAGGGGAAGGTCCCCGCTAGTTCGGAGCCCATGAGGAGCTTGAACTAGCTTAAGGAGCCCACTAGTGCCAAGGTGGAAACTGGTCTTGGGGCCATATGGGTGGATAAGGCATAGTCTGGGCACCCATATTGAAATTGCTAAAATATTGAGATGGATCTGGAAATATACCTTGATTTCCCATTGACAGCTGAGTTTGCCATGGATTTTTAGGTCCCATAAAGTACAACTGCTCCATATCTTGTCCTGTCCCTTGAAAAACTTCTTTTAGCCCTGGCAAAGATGGGCATGAACTTGTCGCATGCTTCAGTTCACAGATTGCACACTCCTCTACAGATTTTAATGGACATTCCCTCTGTGGGTGTTTCTTTCTGCATGTGGGGCAAAATATGGCCATAGTTCTTTCCAATTCTAGTTTTTTCTATTTTACCTATAGTGTGTCTATCTGTTTAGACAAGGTACTCAAGATATCAGTCCTCAAGCTGTCGAGCAAGTTGCCAATTTCTGCTTTTGTAACACCTCCACTCGATACCTTTGTTGATCGAATCCCTTATTTATTTCTTGCAACTCCTCTTCAGCACTAAATACACAACTCATAGATGGTATCAAAGTCCTCTTTTCATATATCCCCCTTTCCGACTATATTCAACAATTCCAAAGATTCTTCTCTGAAGGCCTGAAGAAGGATAATTTTCAAATTGTCTTTATCCAGGTTAGCGTAACCTGACCTCTGCAATGTGTATTTAAAGATCTCCACACAATCTTCCATATTTTCGTCCTCTTTCTGTATAAATTTAAAAATCTCTTATTTAGTATCCCGTGATTTAGAGTAGTCTTGGTATTTCTCCAATAAAGCAATTCTCATTGCTTCCCATGTGGTGATAGACCTTCCCCCAAGACCCATAAACCACCGCAAGTCTCTCCCTTTTAGCGTAGCAGGGAAGATTTTCAATTTTTGAGCATCTGTTATGTAATCATACCCTCGACACAGAATGTCAAATTCAAACAAAAATGTGTTAGGATCTTCTGAAGTAAGCCCATGGAAACTAGGTAAAGTTGTTAAAGGGATGGGCTTTGTTGGTGCACCGGTCCCCAAATCCCCAATTGGGAAGTCAATAGTAGAGGTTGTAGGTGCCATGAATATCCTCCAATACACATTAGGGATTTTAGCTAGCTCCGTAGGAAGGGCTTTTATCACAAGGGTTCGAGTTGCCTTAATAAGGCTTCCTCTATCCTTTGGTGATAGAAATGTTTCTACAGTCTCTTCCTCCCTGTCACCGTGGTTGGACCCTTCAGATCTCCTCTCTACAATTTATTCTTCCCTACTGGTATGGACAGTTCCCTCGAATGCTTTACTTGTAACTCCTTCTTCTTCTATTGCAAGCAAAGGGATTCCTTTAGCGGGCGTACTGTTGCTTGTCTCTCCGGCTGCTGGAAGGGTCTGTTGTATTGAACTGGCAGGGGGTGCTGTGAACAACACTGGTTGATCTACAGATTGCCCCTCCAGTTTTTTTCGTGCACCTAGCCTCATAGCTGCATGGGAAGACACCTCCGACTCATCTTTTGCAATGATTTGTTGGATGTAGGTGTTCCTTCCCAAATCATATCTTCCCTTCTTTGGGGCTCTCCCTCTGCCCCTTTTATTTGGCTCTCTGTTCATACAAGTTGGTATGGCGACAGAAATCAAACCAAAATGCTCAAGGCCTGGAGTAGGTTGTCAAAAGACTATTCCCTCCCCAATACAAGAGATCACGTTGAAGAGAGGGCAGCTGACGAAAAAAAAAAAACACAAGAAGCTAGGGTTTAGGACCTGGAGCAGGCTGTCAAAAGACTCCCCCCTCCCCTGAACAAGACCCCAATCAAGAAATAACACACACACACACACACGAGAAAACCTTAATGCTTCAAGACTTGAAGTAGGGCGTCAGATGACCCTTCCCTCCCCAAGGAGAGAGATTAGGTTTCTCGAAATCAAAACAAAAAATGCTAGGGAAAAATCTAAGCTCAGAGCCTGGAGTAGAGTGTCAAAAGACTCCTCCCTCCCCAGGGCAAGTGATTGGCCCTACTAAAACAAAAAAACAATAAAATCTCAAAATAAATGAAATACCTGCACTCAAGACCTGGAGCAGAGTGAGAAATCTCGTTCTCTCCCCAGGACGAGAGATTGACCCTCTAGTTAACACAGATCGTGTCTTGCACCTCATTAACCTCCCCAGCTACGGCGCCAAAATGTTGGTGTCTAGGTATGAACAAATTATCCACTCCTTTTCCTATATTAATGTATCAATCCGGGTGCGTATTCTTTTCAAGGCAACACGCAAGGTATATGCAAGGGCAAGGTTACGATCTGCCCTCAACCAAGAGTTCGTGATTGGCAATCAAAACATTACTGAAACAGAAGTAAAACTCAACTACAAAATGTAAAAGGGTATTCACGGTTATCTAAGAGATCTGTAACAGCGACAAGAAATAAACATAGCAATAGAAAATACACACAACATAAGGAAACATGCAACACCTGATCAGAAGAGCAGGCCCAACTCTCTGATCAGGGTTGTGTTACTCACAGTGAGCGATAGATCAGGAAAAGGGTTTATATCTTATTAATCTGAAAAATGTTGTTATAATAACATACAAGGGTCTCCCCTTGATATAGGAATGACCCATCTTTTATACAATACAAAGGAGAATAACATCTCTCCCCAAAACCTGGCAACTATATGCCCAAAGATATACATCATTTCTATCACAACACTAGCGCTAAGAGAGCAAGAACAGGAATGGTCCAAAAACGGGTTGATAACAGCTGCAAATTAGTTATTTTGTTTCGTCATGGTCGATCAACTGCTGTGAATCGTGGAACTATTGTGATATGTTGTGCAGTAAACACCTGTGCTCCATAATTTGCGGTCATCACATGTTTTAGTGGTTTGCATAGGTAAAAACCTTCATGACTCTACTTCATTAATTAAATATTCCAAGAGACGATAAAAGGGAATTACCTCATAGTTTTACACAGTAAATATATACGAATGAATACAAAAGGGATGAAAAGAGGAGTGGAAATGTAGGGAAAAGATAGGCCAATTTGGCGCCCAACAAGAGGGATGTGTGGCAGCCTCCAGTCTTGCCACTTGACCCCTCATTGGTCCACCTTTGACCAATAAAAACAAGCCACATCACCAACCTGCAGAACAACCACAACATGACACTTGGTGAAACCTGATTGGATAGTTAACCACCCTTTGACCATGCCCAATCACCTGCCATGTCAACAATACTGACTATTGACTATGCAATGACTATACATTTTTTTTTTTAATTCCTCTATTTGGTAAAGTGAACATAATGTGATATCTTCCTCACATGATATCGGTTTGGAGTGAAATGAATTGTATTAGGATTGTATCGTTGAGATGGACACAATCGTTTAGGTTTTGAGAAATTCTGAGAACTTTGATTTTTGAGCTAAATACTGAGCACATGATCATTCCTCCCCACTGGAAACCTTTTGGACCCCAAAATATACCATCAATTGTTTAGCAAGTAAGGGTATAGCTCCCTCACCTTCTCAATTTGCAACCACTTGGCTTTAGAAGGTTTTTGTCCCTTCAGTCCCACTCGAAGGTATTCAACATTCCCTTTCTTCGAAGCTCTGGTTCTTCTATCAAGTATGAGATCTTGCTAAAGTTCATCAAGATATTATGGTGAGAAATCATCTATTGATGGAAACTGAACATGCTCTCCTTGATCATCAATCAAAGGAGGCTCAAACAATCTCAAATTATCAACACTAACAATAGATTATATTTGCATATAAGGAGGCAAATCCATCTTAAATGCATTGTTACTAATATTTTCCATAATTTTAAAAGGACCATAATGGATTGGCTTCAGCTTTTTACCTTCCCCTTGAAGTCTCTCTTTGCTAATATATAACCAAACTTCGTCTCCAACTTGAAATTTATGGTCCACACAGTGTTTGTCATGCCTTATCTTATAGTTTCTTTGACTCTTTTCCAACTGTTCTTGCACTGTGTGATGTATCAACTGAATTTTCTCAATGAACTTCCTTGCCTTATCGATGTCGCTATGACCATCGATGGTGAAATATTTCTCAAAGATGAAGTACAATGGCGATCTTGGCAAGTACCCAAAACATGCCTCAAATGGCGATGTGTTTGTGGAAGAATGTTTTACCTTGTTGTATGCATGGTGTATGTAATGCAACTGTTCATGCCACAACTTGGGGTGTTTGTTGCAATATCCCCTAAGAATATGAATGATTGTCCTATTGACCCCCTGTTGGCCGAATAAATCTTTCTTGCGGACAAGACCAATCTCCCTAGTATCAAATGATATCTAGCAACAAGCAACACAAGCAAATCTACTTTTCTCTAAACATGTTTCAATTCATAAATGAAAACTAAGAGGTGTAATATACCCTACCTCGGTCCAACACTTGTTTGTGGCAGCTTTGTTCCAACAGCTTCAAACAGTTCCCTTTTAATAACCTGCATACACAAACAAACACACGTCAAAGAACACCTACATAGATACTATAATAAAACATGTTCATTATGAATATCAAGGAGCTCATAAAATAAACCATTAGAGACAGTTCATTAAGAAAAACAAACTTGATTGTATTAACTTTATGAATAAAATAACCTTACAACCTTTGACTTGATGTTGCACAAGCTCTTTCCAGGGTCCAGCAGGAATCTCCTCTACTTTGACAAGCCTCACTCACTTCCCATATGAAATGAAAGGTATGTGATCTCTCCTCTCACAAGCTCAAAAAGGAAGTCTAATTTCCAGCAACATTTACCCTCAAGAATCCTCAGCTTTCAACCTCTCCTACAACCAACCCAATGCCTGAATTTATAGTGCAAATGGAGGAAGTTGCAGGTCCACCATTGAAGGGATAAGTTCCTCCTTCAATGGGATAAGCACATCATATCATAGAGTTAGCTCCCTTAGTTATGGAATGAATGAACCAAGGTGGAGCGGATTTGCCAGTGCAATATTGCTTCTAAAAGTGTCTAGAAGTGACCCAAGATGAGTTTTTAAGAATGAACTCATGCCTTTTTAAATTTTATAGGGGTTCGAACCCATCACTTGACAAACAGAGTGGTCAGGTTCGCAGGAAACATGACCATTGTGTGCGGCACCGTAGGCAATGCTAGGAGAAAGTGCGAAACCAGGATTTGAGATATTTTTAAGGTCTTTCTCCCATTTTCAAGGCTTGATATGAAGAGCTGAGGCTTAAGACTTGCAAAGGAGGTATGTATGAGTGGTGATGGACTCACACAAACTGTAGAAAGTCATGGTGACAATTTTTTGTGTAACAACTTGAGAAGTGGGTTTTGAGGAGGCTTGAAGTTGCTTTTAGCTATAGCAAGGGAATCAACCATTCTATTTCCTTCCCTCGGTAGAAATTGAACATTGGATGTCAAAAAGGAGTTATCTATTAAGTCCCATACCTTGTTCCTGTAAATCCTCATTATGGGGAGCTTAACCTGACACTGATTTTTAATCTGCTTCACAACTAACTCATAATCCCCATATACGGTCAAAGACTCAATATTCATATTCCTTGTTGTTTGTAGTCCAATGATCAATGCCTCATATTCTGCCATGCTATTTGTTGCTTCAAACTCCATCTTAAATGAAAACGAGATCAAGATTTCATTAGGGGACACCAACAACGCTCCTACTCCATTTCCTTCTTTGGAATTAGCCCCATCAGAGTATAATTTCCATAATTTACCTTTGTCTTTGTGTTGATCATTTAACTGGACCACTATATGTACTTGCATTTCTTCTAAAATGATCTCACCTTCTTCTAGTAGCAGAAAAGAAAGGTCGCTCTCTTTCCCATACACAGGAGAATTCTTTGAGCCCTCAGCTCTGGTCATTGTTTTGATGAACATTGACTCTCTATATAACCTTCTTTCTTCACCCCCAAAGGTGGGAATGGTGGCCTAAGTCAGATCTAACTTGATAGAACCCCTGACTTTGGAACCCTGTGACCTGGATAGAAGCATGTTGAATCATGCAGGGATATCATCTACCACTATATCCATTACTACGCTCTTAACATGAATCTAAGTCAGGTTCACTATCAGGTCCTTTATCATTCCCAAGCATTTTACTCTCTTAGAATCGAAGGAGTAAAGGTCCTTGTAAGGTCTAGTGATTTGTAATCCAAGTTTCTCTATCACAGTTAAGGGAATAAGGTTACGTGAGGCTCCTGAATGTAGCATGCAATTATGAAGTAAGAGATAATGTATTACAAGGGAACATAGAAAGGTACATTAGAAGGATCTAGTTCTTCAACATGAGGTCAAAAAATAACCATAGGTGTTTCGTCTTGAAAGTTTAAACAATCGTGGGATGGTGCTGAGGTGGATGGAAGCATGAACTGAGAGACTTGGGCTTTATAAGTGGGTTTTTTTAGAAGTTCAATTAGTGGAACAAGGATTTTTACATTTTCGAGTTCTCTTTGAAGGTTGAAGACATATTGGCCTTTCTCCATGCCACCAGATTCTATTTGTTCTCTTTCTTTTTCACAGACCAGTTTCAAAAGGACTCATGGCTTCTCCTCTATTTGTTCTTCAAATTTACCACCTTCCTGAGTTAAAGAGGCTTTTACTTTCAACTTGTCTGGGTCCAGTTTCCCTTTTCCTTTCTCAAGAGTTGTGGGGGTATCTTGGGGAGAAACACCCTCTTGTTGGTCTTGTTTCCTTGACCTTTTTCTTAAGGATCTGAGACCATACTTCCTATGCAGTTGTGCCTGCATGAAATCTACGAATGATTTGCAAAAGTCACCTATTTCCTCCTCATTGACTGTTACATCCATATCCTGACATGCCTCGTGATGAGTTATATTTTCTTGTTCCCCTTGAGAGAAGGAAGAGTGTAAGTTACCCTACATCTCATGGGTGTCTTGCAATTGTTCATCTGGATCATTCTCTATTTATAATGGAGGGAGAATCTAATTGAGCTGATATTTTCTTTCCCTTTGTAGTATATGTAAAGGTTGTCTTCGGTATTGTGGATTATAGCCTTGATTCGGGCCTTGGGCATTCTGTTTGGGGAGACTTTTGTTTACTAGTTCAAGATTTACTAGTTTATGTGATAATATTTTTATCATCTTATCCATTTATTCCAACTTTAGTTCTTGTGACTCTTTCGCATGATTAAAGGAAGATGTTTCCTCTTTTCCCTTTTTCTTTTCCATAGGGTCAATCTTACCTCTTGATTTCCCTACAGATGTGAAATTTTCCTCTGCCTCGAGGGTGTCAATCTAGATTTGGTCCAACATTCGAGTTTCCTTTCCCTTAGAGTAAAACCAAAATTTGACTCAAAATCCCTTACAAATACTACCCCAGTAGCAACCTGAGGAGGTTTTATCTCAATAGGCAGGTTGTTATACTACTTATTAAACCTCTTTATAAATTCTGAGATATCTTCGTCTGGTTTCTTCTTTATAGCATTAAAATATGTGAGGATGTATTTGTGATCTCTCTTTTCACCCCACTTCTATGTAAAGGAGTTTTCAAGATCTTCCCAACTGGCAAGGGAAGCATCTAGTAAATATTTAAACCACTTTCTAGCTTCGCCATTAAGGGAGAAACAAAAAGCCTCAGTAACACGTCTAAGTGTTCCACATTTAGATTTTCTACAAATGCACAAAAGGTTTCGATATGTCTTTCTGAAGTGGTCTCATCCTCCCCATTGAACCTAGGTAAAAGTTTGAGGTAGTCCTTAGGCATGACACTCAGGGGTTGAGGAAGGTCTAGAGGATCATACTTGTTCAATAAGAAGCATGGGACTTCCATCTATATTAATGGAGGTGGAACTAGATTTACTAGGGATATCTGCACTAAGACAACAACAGTCATAGTAGATGGGTTGGGAACTGTAGAATTTCTCGTGTGATGAATATGACTGCTAGTAAGGATGGATTTTCCCTTTCTGATCTCAGGGAGAAGGGTAAATGAGAAAGAACGAGTATTAACTGAGACTTATTCTTCCTTGACTTCAGATGGAAGAATATGGTGTGTTAGATCATTTTTAAAAGCATAGGTTAAGACCTTAGGATTAAAGTCTGAGTAATGAATGATGGCATGTTGGGAGCTGGATGAGGAGGCTTCAATAAATGATGAGACAGTGGCATCAGTAGCAGGGTTTTCTGCTTCCAAACTCTTCTGAAAATAAACTTTTCTGGGTCAGATACAGATGGAGATCTCTGTTGAGAGGTATCTGAACAAGTGTGGGGTTTTCTAAAAGCTAAGATGATGTTTTGAGATTAAGATTTGTGGATTCGCCAAGGTGATGAACGTGCAATCTGGACGTATTTTCTCACCTTAACAAAGAGTGTCTGAATGTCATATCCAATGGGAAAATCCTCTAATACGTTCCCTGGAAATGATGCCAAGAGATGTTGTCGATTCTAGAGACAACGTCTGATTGTTGAGAGACCAGTGCCTAAAACATATAGATCCGATGTGTCTCTGATATTTCTTCAAAGAATAGTGACATCACTTATAACTTTTCTCACCAAGAGAATTTTGTTGGTTCAATTATCAAAGAAAGACATAATCCATTATGTCTTTGTACATTCATATATACATAATACCCAGCAGCATAAATGATAAATCAAGGAGGCCAAATAGCTCAAGTAATTCCATATCAATTACTTTAGTATGAATAGAAAAGAAGAAAGAAAGAGAGGAAGTAACCCATCATGTAGAGTTCGAAATATCGATAATTCCACACTTATCTGAGTTCAGAAAGACATGATGAATATGAAAATGGAATGGATGCAAAGATTCAAGGATCACAATTAAAGATTTAGTTTCCAAAGACTCATATAGGCATTTGTGCTAACATCTTAACTCAAATGAATCTGTAAGAAAGCATGAAGCATATCTGGCAGCTACATAATGCGGAATCTAAGAGGAACATGGACATTATGAAATTACAACAGAGAGAAGACGTACTGTAATCTTGGAATGAAGGAATCACCATTGATTTTTCATTAATGATCTAAGTAATACATCCTTCAAAGAAGCAAAAATGTTCCCAAAAATAACAGAGTTTCTTTCCAAAATTTTGGACCAGTCTTCATTTGTCGAGATCATATATATACAAAGACCTTTAAACATAGGTTGTTAAAGAAATATTATTTCTTGATTTTTTCCATCATTGCAAAAATCTCATACCAAAATTATAGCATGCGTGAGTGCACAACCATTCTAATTATAATAAAATGTCTTGCCAAAAACATAGTAAAGCATAGAGTAAAAAAAACTGGAAAGTGAAATAAAAAGGCCATAGCTGGCACAATAAGGATAACCTTTCAGGAATGACAAGATGATGTTGAGCCTTGGTGAGAAGTAGTTGGAACCCAAGGATGAACCATATGAAGTAGTGGTCGGTTGGCAAATTGTTTGCATCACTGCCACATGGCTGGAGGAGGTAGAGGGATAGAGATGAACTGTCTATAATGGAGCTTGAGATGGATCACCCCTACATAATCCAGTTGGCATTGAAAGGTACTTTTAACCATCTCAAGAAGGTGCAATTATTTCTAAGGGAAACTCATTATGGTTGTTCCTTTGAGTATCGACGTTTTCTCGAGAGCTGCTCCAGTCCTGCTTTTAATCTCGATCATTTTCTGGTTATATAGCTCCCATACGAACGACTCTCCATTTGACCCCCACAAGTTAGGTAACCCAGATTCAAGGAGCTTGTTGAACTTGTCATCTTAACTCACCACCTCCTTTTGTAGCCTTGTTAGGGCTCTACTCCACTTTAGCTCTGGCTTCTTCCTTTTAAATAACCTTTGAAATTTCCACCACCACATCCATTCTGTCAGCTATATCTAGTGGCATTTGCTCCTCAATTGACCTCTTAGTTCGTAAATGAATTTATTTCTTAGCATACTGAGAATTGGTGATGCTTTCCTTTTTTCCATTTAGGAGAGAAGGGGAACATTTGACACTGATTTTCTTTTGATCCTGTATCAAGGCTATTTGTTCCCATCTTTGGTTAATCTCGTAAATGATCTTTTCCCAGGCCAACTTCCTAGTCTTAATGAGAGCCAAGTTCCCTTTGACTCAGGTCCTTCGTTCCTTGTTTTCTTGAGTGGCACTTTATAGATCCCTAGTGAGCTTGTATGTATTTGCAATCGAAGCTTGGAGTAGCTTCTATTTCTAAGCTACTTGAGCTTTGGCGGCCTCTATGTCACTCTGACCTTTCATTAACTCCCTTTTAGATAGCCGCAACTCGGTTAATGCCTGAGTGAGGTGACCAATGGGGTTTTGGGAGTCTTTAGGCACCACTATCGTGCAAACATGAGAATCGATTCTATTTTTTAAATCCATTACTATCAGCTCTAAGGAAATAACTATGTTCTTGCTCTCGATCAGCTCCTACATTAAGGCCCCTTTCTCCTTTTCACTCTGGATCAACTCGGGAGTTTGAGTGTGCTTGCCCTCGGGCATCTTTAATTGTCATCTTAACTCCAGATTCTCTTTCTGAGTAGCTTGTAAGACAACTACCACTGCTTCCTTATCCCCGGGATCCACACCCATCTTCATGATCAACTCTTTATATACTTCCTTCTATTGAAAAATCGCACGGGACTTGATCTTTTCCATCTTTACCATTTCAAAGATTTTCTCGATATAGGTTTGAGCCCGGTCGATGGTCATCTGGTGCTTGATGATGTCGTTATACAAAATCTCTCCCACTTGCTTGTGTAAATTGACTTTGTTTGCCAAAGGGGCACTAGTTAAATCCAAAGACACATCCAAATCTTGGAACTGAGAAACAGAAGGCAGGGTTTGAATTGAAGGATGTTGCAATCTTAATTACGTATCCTCTTACTCTAGGTCCATCGCAACTAGTACCCTGGTGTGGTGAGGAGTTATCTTGGAGGCCATTTCTTGGTGTAACTTTTCTTTTTCTCTCTTGTTTCTCACTTGGATGGCCTTCCCTTGTGACCAATTTGTTCCTGTAGCATAAAGGCTTTCCTCATATTCTAGGATAGCTACCTTAGTCGAGCATGTTGATGAAGCAACTGGTGGTATTTCCAGGTTGATATGGAAACCTGGGCTCAGACACTTGTGTTTCTAGATGAATACATTGTTCTTCCTCATCCTATTCTTGTTCTTGTTCAATCCCTTGACTTCTTTCCCTTTTATGAACATGTCCCTCTTCAATGTCAGTTGTCCTTGAAGTGTCAGCAGTCCTCTTTTGTGCTTTGTTTGTGTTGACTGGGGATTCAGTCTCCATCTCTGTAGTAAGAGGCTGAGAATCAAAGTTAGCTTTCCATTCAACCTCGGGGCTTAGGATCATGTACATAAGTTGAGGCTTTAATATTTTCCCTTCTTCGAGCAAGGATTCCTCGGGGATTGTAATGCCAAATTTTTCCTTTCTCAAACTCCATGGCTTCGAGCAAGGCCTAAACTATTTTAAAAGTGTGTCTGGTACTTATCACAAAAGGGCTTATCGACTATCCCATTTTAAAAATGTAACCTTTCTTTGCCAGTACAAAGTGGAGTAGGTCTACACTAAAAATTTTCCTAATGAACTCGAGGGAGAATATCCTCATAGGCAGAAATACTGGCAGATGATATGGAGGGAGTCCACATCTATAAACCTAAATTTCTATGTGATCCTCATAGAGGTACCAGTCTCCAATGGCAGCTTCCTCGTTGAGTTGGAGGAGCTCCTTTTGCTCTAGGAATATTCTTGGAGGTGGGACCCCATGGATTATTTGGTAAGCAATGGCTATAAAAGACGAAATGAAATGAGAGTACCCACCCAAACCAGGTATCTTCCTCACTAAGATATTCCAGTCAAAGACTGAATTTTGCTCCTTATATGGGGCACACACATCTAGGTGAAGACATTTAACCTCTTCAATGTGGGTGTAGAGGAACAAGTAGAAAAGACATGCTTACTAGTGAAAATAAGAGGAGACACTGAAATAGCTAAGTTGGAAGCAAATGGAAGCTAAAAGATATTCTAGGATATTAAGTTGACCCACAGATTGCTTCATTTTATGTAAACATCCCAAAGAGACCCTATGTCAGGCCAGGCAGTAACTCCTCAAAGCAAAATTGATTCATATATCTTTTTCCTTCAGGTTGGTCTTTATTATATACATGAGGGAGACTGTTCACTTCATCTCCCGATGACTGTTCATGTCTCTTATTATTTATTTACATTGATTTCATTTATTCACCTAATCCTGATGATTAGGTGTCAACATTCCCCCCCTTAATTTGAAAGGATGTTGGTGAGTCCAAGCATCATTCTAAATCGTTCAAGATTTTCTCTTCCAAGTGCTTTGGTGAAGATGTCGGAAATTTGCTCATTAGTAGAACAATGACCGAGATGGATCGTTTTGGCCTCAACATGATGTCGAATCAGATGATATTTGGTATTGATGTGCTTCGTTTGATCATGGAATTTTGGGTTCTTGGCCAACTTTATTGCAAAGGTATTGCCAATCATGAGTGGCGTTGATTGTACTTGTTTTACTTGCGAATCTTCAAGAATTTTCTTGAGCCACACAATTTCTTTTGTTGCTTCAGTTGCTGCCACGTATTATGCTTCTGTTGTGGAATCTGTTGGATTGCATGATCTCCAGGAGACATCTCCTGATCCAAGACTCATAGCATATCCTAAAGTAGATACCCCAATTTCTTTGTCTCCATCGAAGTCTGAATCAAAGTATCCAATCAAGCTGAAGTCTTCCACCTGTGTATACTTGATTCCAAAGTCTTGAGTTCCCTTCAAGTACCTTAGAACTCTTTTTGCAGTAGACCAATGTCCCTCACAAGGCTTTTTCATAAACTTAGAGAGGATTCCAACATCAAACGAAATGTCTAGTCTGGTAGTAGTTAGGTAGTTGAGACTTTCTACAAGTTGTCTATACTTTGTTGCATCCTCAAATTATTTTCCTTCAATAGATGTGAGCTTTAAGTTTTGTTCCATTGGTGTAGTAAGAGGATTGCATTCTATCATGCCAAACCTATTCAACAGATCTCCAATGTATTTCTTTTGAGAAAGAAATATGGACTTCGGATGTTGGGTTACTTCAATACCAAGATAGTAATGAACATAGCCCAAATCAGTCATTTCAAAACTTTTCCCCAATTCTTTCTTTATGGATGCAATGTAGCTTTCATTATTCCCTGTCATCAAAATATCGTCTACATATACCACAAGATATACAACTGTTTTACCAACTTTCTTAACAAATAAAGTTGCATCATCAAGATCATAATGTTTGAAATTGAGTTTCAGAAGATGCTCAGTTAGTTTTTCATACCAGGATCGCGGTGCTTGTTTGAGGCTATACAAGGAATTCACAAGTTTGCATACTTTATGTTCATGTAATTTCACAGCAAATCCTTCAAGCTGGGACATAAAAAGATTCTCTTTTAGATCTCCATTCAAGAAAGCAATTTTTACATCCATTTGATGGACTTTCCAGCTATTTTGAGCTACTAGGGCAAAGAGTGTCTGGATGGTAGCCTATTTTGTTGTGGGGGGAAAAATCTCCTCATAATCAACCCCTTTATTTTATGCAAAACCTTTTTCCACAAGCCTAGCTTTGTGCTTGTCAAGTGAGCCATCAGCTTTATACTTGTTCTTGTAGACCCACTTGCAGCCAATTGTTTTGGTTCCTAATGGAGCATCAACCAGCTTCCAAGTGCCATTCTTTATGAGGGCATCATAATCCTTTTGCATCACTTCTTTCCATTCATCATGAGAAGCAGCTTCTTTGAAGGAAGTT
>APFE030973726.1:11261-25104 GCA_000404065.3 Pinus taeda | reverse complement strand
AGAAGTGACCCAAGGTGAGTTTTTAAGAGCGAACTCACGCCTTTTTAACTTTTACAGGGGTTTTAACCCATCACTTAACAGACAGAGCGGTCAGGTTCGCAGGGGACATGACCATTGGGTGCGGTACCGCAGGCAATGCTAAGAGAAAGTGTGAAACCAGGATTTGAGATATTTTTAAGGTCTTTCTCCCATTTTCAAGGCTTCACATGAAGAGCTGAGGCTTAATATTTGCAAAGGAGGTATGTATGAGTGGTGATGGACTCACACAAACTGTAAAAAGTCATGGTGACAATTTTTTGTGTAATAGATTGCCCCCTAAAGTGTAAAGTCTGTAATAGATGAGGATAATTTTTAATCATCTAAGAAGAGTGAAGGACTTTATCATTTCAAGGATCTTCCTGTGAATACCCTAGTCAGAACCTGTAAAAAACATTCAACACAAAATATATATATGTGAAAATATCATTGCTGAGGCAGGCATTCCCATACTCAGATCAAAACTGACTAAGAACTATCTAAAACTGTTCTGATACAGGAATGATTTGGTATTACATCACAAGTAGAGACATATGGACATAGTATGGGTGCAACCATATGTTTATGAATAGTTCACTATATAATGATAACAAAATTCCTCGCAGCCTGGATGGTGGAAACTAGATCCGGGGTCTTCATTTCTACTTCCTGAACTAGTACGATTCTATCCATGTGAATGAATGTGTCGAAGTCGAACATGGTAGAAACCACTTGATTACCAATCAATGATGTAAATTGTTAACAAGTGTGAGAGGAACCACCAATAATGTCAATGGCCCTCAAAGCACTCAGTACAATCCATGAAATGTGAATGAATGAGTCGATGTTGAACACGTCACAGAATCCTTTGATCAAAGGTCAATGATGCAACCTGTCGTCAAAGGCAAGAAACCTGCCATTGAGGCATGCAGATTCCAAGGTACCGACGATTTCTAGATCATATTTCTAGATAATGAGTCAGAATCGATAGAAAACGATCCGTCATAGGCAAGCCCATAACACAAAATCATAGATCAAGTCTGAAGAAATATCTTTGGCAAGGACTAACTCAGGGATGGTCAATGATGGATGACAGATATTATGCAGGTGAATGGTTTATTTGCACAGACCTCTTGAACAAATAACGAAACTGCAGATGGCTTGGTGACAATTGACCGAAAGCTAATACCCGGAAACTGGCTGAAGACTTTCAATGTGGCTTGATTAACTGTTAGGTAAAGAATTTCCCAACCCAGGTGAATAAAAGTGTCGTGTTCAAGAGTGATGGAAATTTTTTCAAACACAAAATACAACAAACAGGTTCATTTTTCTCTCTTTTCCCCCACCATTTCTGGCAAGTACCTCTTTATTTTTTGCAAGCTTGAGGAGGGATACAATTTGCTTGGTTATAAGCTCATCCTTCGGATGAGTCCAACTTAGTTTAGATTCGAACCCTAAGAAGGAGTGGTTCATTCCTGTTTGTAATTGAACAGGTCCTTTATTGTTAAAATTTTAACGAGTCCAGTATAGGAGAAACTCGGCGTTTTTCAATTTTAGGGAGTCAGAAGAAAAACTTAAGAAAACTCCATGGTTGTCATTTTTCGTAAATTTGTGTCTCCAAGCCCGAAAGTATAAAATAATACTTGAGGACCCCTGGACCATACGATCAAGGAGTACTTTTCATATTAGTGCCTTCAATCTGAAAAATTCAAAAAAGCGATCGAGAACGTTCATTTTTTACCAATATCGAACTCGAAACGACAAAAGTCGGCAATCTTTTCATGTTTATACGGTCAGAAAAGAGCTGTAGTGGACTGTCTTTTTTAATTCCATTTTAACGAGTCTAAAAGAAAAATCGGCAATATTATATTTTACGGTTCGAAAGAGCTTAAAGAGGGACTCTTATGTGTTTTTGTGAAAATGACCATTCTCTCCCTGATTACCAATATTCTTGACAAATGCAAACATATCAATATTTAAATAAATTAATAGAATGTATCAAAAGGTGAACATTTTCAAAGTAAAAATAATAAATTAAATTTATTTATTCAAACTTATAAAAGGCTTTTACAGTTCTTTTCACGTTTGGCTTTGGAGTAAAAAGTAAGAGCTTTTGGTAAGAAAACTTCCCGTGAAGATTGCGGAAAATCCGACCGCTGGAATCGAGAACCGTCTTCTCCAGGTAATCCACATCGTCCCTGACTTGCATTTCATCCGTTTGAAATTTTGTTTTAGGCTTTAAAATTTGATTTTTAGAAGGAAATTTGGGCAAAAAATCACCCACAACGGTTGCGCAGGTGCGCCATGTGCCCCTGCGCACCCCGATTTTTCTGTGCACAAGGAAAATTTTGGGTGCCACGCCTGTTCTTAAGGAAAAGTGCGCAACTACACACTGTCTCTAAAAGAATGGGTGCGAACCCCGCGGAACACGAATTTAAAACCCTAATTTCTTCATTTTTGCCCCACAAGTTTCAAATTGAAATGTTCTAAACCACCTATTTTGCAATGCAGATAGACAAGATGCTTATTTGGTGGGAAAGAGAACACGAAGATGTGGATCAAGCCGCATTACTCCATCCACATTCATTACAGGCATTGAGAACATGCGGGCTATTTAAATTTTGGGCCATACCTGGCATGAGGGCACAGGTAGACTTTCTACAATGGCTAGTAGATAGGTGGAGCACGCAAGACCAATGTTTCATCATTGGAGGACACTAGCTCGAAATCGAGCCAGAGGATATTTATTTTCTGACTGGTTTTCCAAAGAGAGGCGAAAGATTATCTCTATTCGGATCTAGGCTAGGTGGCCAGTCTGTCACTAGTCTCCGTCTAGAGTTTTGCAATGTCCAAACTGCAGAAAAATGGATAGATGTGAAGACCATCACCCGTCCTGAACTTAAAGTGATCGCATTTACTGTCACCAAACTGTACGGAAGCGTAGCATTGCATTTAGCCACCAGTTCCCAGATGCGCATGGCAGTAGACTGCTTCTGAGGCACCATCTTCAACTGGTGTGATGCTGTGTTGGCCAATGTGAAAGGCCAACTAACCAGGGCAAAGAATGGAAAAATAAAGAATTTTGGATATGGTTACTTAGTTGTGAGCTTTGCCCTAGAGAGGGTACCTATGCTGGTTCCACAACAACTTACCGTTGAGGTTGGACTTCCCTGATATCCCAGGATTATGCACTGGGTTACAGTCATGGCCTGCCATCCTCAGGAGGGCACCGAGGTCATTCGATTCTCACATGAGTATTTTCGTTGGTTAGAGAACCAACTCTTTGTGATTTAGGATTTTCCATATGCTGGGATGGATTATTGTGGTGATCTAGACATGGCTCTTCCACCAGGAGAGCAATGGGATGATACAGGTAAAATTATTTTCAACATTGTTTTTCAAATTATATATATATTTTTTGTTTTTTAAATCGTCCAAAAACTGATAGTAAAAAGTTTTAAATGCAAATTTGGATCCACGACGACCAGCTTCTCTCCAGCCTTATGATAGAAGACAGCCAGCTGCTGCAGCACCGACCCCACAGGACCAATCAACAGAGACCTTGTCCGAATTGGAAAGTCATCTAGAGCGCTTGACAGCAGATATTCTGGAGACCAGCATAGATGCCATTCCTCTTAGGTTACAGCACTATGTGATTGGGGTCCCAGGACCTTTTAGGAGGTTCCTTTGTAGGGTGGCCTGAGCAGTGGTGTCTTATCGTGATCATCACCAGTGATAGGATGATTGCCTTGTAGACTCATTTTTGGACTTTTTTGTGCTATCATTTTTGTCGATCATAAGGTGTTTTTCAACCTATGATCGAAGACGATGTATATTTTGACACACTTCTATGCTATGCTATATTACTATTATTGGTTATCTTGCAAAACATGTTACGAGATGTTTTTAAATTTACTGTTTGATTTAATGCAAATGTCTATTTAACATTCGAGAAGCAACTGCATCTGCTAATGTATTTAAATATCTTGGAATGTGTTGATATTCGATGTAATCAAATTCTCGTTCCAAGAGACGGACTCTAAAAAATAATCGCAATAACACTGGATTTCGAATGGCATAAACTCTATTAAGTTGTAATACAACAAATTCCGAATCTAACCTAACAATCAAACTCTGAATTCCAAATGAAATGGATTCAGATAATAACTCAATTACTCCACTATATTCTGCAATGTTGTTCATTGTTTGACCCAGGCTTACCCCATGCATAGATACTAACTTGTCAGAGGGCAAATAGATAACCCAAGTTGCGGAAGAGATGTTCCGTGTACTAAGACAAGCGCCATCAGCAAAACCAATGTATGTTTGGAGAGGCGTCGACATCTGCAATATCAAGAGTAAAATCAAGATAAGCAAGAATAATGATGAAAAACACTCTCTAAAGTAAAGCACGCATTCCTAATATAAAAACACACCAAACTTAGAAAGAAACTAGTCTAAAAATCTCCACACTAATCTTTTAAGCATAATATCGCTTTAGATAAAGCCCATTCCTAGGTTTACCTAAGGAGACACCGTCAAAATCTTCTAATTCATAGGCCCATTTTGCCAGCTTTCGCTTAACAATATACGAACCATGCTACATGGGTATAAATTTTCCAGCCCCTAGCTTATCGTTTGCTTGATCGTAAAGTAAGACTAGGTCTCCTTCCGAAAAATTGTGGGGTGTAACATTCCGATCATACTGAGCTTTAATTCTTTTGACGTGAGTTTTGATAGCTAATGCAGCATCACATCGATTCTCATCAAATTGAGTAAGTATAATAAACGTTTTTCCTCTTCGGAAGTGGCTGGTAATAATTGTATGGAAATTTGTAATGACAGGATTTTGCATTCAATGGGTAGTACTACCTCTAAACCGTAAACCAGTTGAAAGGGAGTAAAGCCTGTTGATGTTTTGACTGAGGTTCGGTATGCCCAAAGCGCTGAAAATAAAATGTTATGCCAATTCAACCTATGAATCCCAATGATTCGTTGGATCATAGTGACTAGAACTTTGTTGATTTCTTCAACCAAACCATTTGCCTATGGGTAATATGGAGTGGAACTATTGTGACGCAAGCCAAGTTGATCTGTAAGTTCAGTCATCATGATGTTTCGAAAATGACTCCCATTGTCAGTGATAATCGCTTGAGGAACACCAAACCTAGTAATTATGTGATTGAAAACGAAAACGCAGCAGTTTTTCCGTCTGCCGAAAATGTAGGCATTGCCTCAGCCCACTTGGTAAAATAATCTACCGCAAGGATGATATACGCATGCCCCCCGGCCGAGTGAGGGGTACATGTAATAAAATCGATACCCCATTTTGCGAATGGACCGATGACAATTATAAGGTGGAGAGGAGCAGGTGGAGTGCACATCTTACAATCAAAAATTTGGCAATTGTGGCATTTCTGGACTGCAGCGATACAATCTTTGAATAAGGACGGCCAGAAATAGCCAGCGCGCAAGATCTTTTGGGTTGTGGCATACCCAGACATATGATCACTACACGCTCTAGAGTGACAGTCATTAAGAACCTTTTCAGCTTCTTCATGAGTTAGACAACGTCGGAAAATGGAATCCACCCCATGATGATAAAGAGTATCTCCAATAATAGTGTAAGGTTGGGATTGGAAATATATTTTCTGGCGCTGAGATCATAAGATGTCAGGCCGAAAATATTAGGTTTGGAGATAGACAATGATATCTCCATACGATGGATCAACAGTGCTGATAAGGAACAAGAATTCATCCGCAATGGGTTCTTCTGCCATATGTTTGGTATCAGCATGAGGGAAGTCACACATCAATTATGCAAAAACCAAAGACTTCTTTGACTTGGCCTTTTCAAATTCCAAGTCAAATTCCTGCAGGATGACAATCCATTTGGAATACTTGCCCCCTAGCAATTGTTTAGTTAAAATGTATTGCATAGGGTTACAGTCAGAAATAACGGTGGTTTTACGTAGTAAAATGTAATGACGAAATATTTGAACAGCTTGTCCTGCTGCCAAGGCCAATTTCTCCACATGTGAATATTTTAACTCAGTCAGAGTTAGAGTCCAAGTAAGACAATAGATCACATGTTCACTCTCGAATTTATCCTGTTGAACTAAGACCATCCCAATGGTGGAATGGGAAGCGGCGAGGTACAAGAAGTAATCCTGGTTGTAGTTGGGAGGATGCAATAACGGTGCATGGGTCAACGCGTGTTTAAGTGCATCGAAAGATTTGTCAGCTATCTCATCCCAAAAGAATGGAGTGTTCTGTTTCAACAACCTGGTGAAACCTTTTGTAATCTCGTCATAGTTAGGAATGAAACGACATAAAAAGTTTTCTTTCCCTTGCAAACTTTGGAGTAGGCGAAGAGTCGAAGGAGGTGGTAATTTGACAATGGCTTCGACCTTCGAAGGATAGACCCGAATGCCAGCTTTCGAAACAACAAATCCTAGTAAATGACCCGTTTCTATACAGAAAACACATTTGTGGGGATTCAGCCTAATCCGATAATGCCTGCATCTCATAAAAATTGCTCGTAAATAAGTGATATGGTCGGCTCGAAATAAAGAATGAGTAGGTAAATCATCGAGATAAGGCTGCACAATGTGCTTGATGTCATGAAACGCATAAGACATAGCCCTTTGAAAAGTTGCACCGGCATTCCTCAGTCCAAAAGGTAACTTGCAATAAGCAAAGGTGCCCCATGGACAAATGAATGTCGCTTTTGGTTGATCGACAGGTAGAATGTTAATTTGACTGTAACCAGAAAAGCCATCCATAAAGGATAAAATTTCACTGTCGGCACAATCATCGATAATTTGATCGATATAGGGTGTTGGATAATTGTCCTTGGGACAAGCACGATTAATATCCCTATAGTCAATACATATTCTTATTGTCCCTTGCTTTTTAGTAACCGGAACAATATTTGATACCCAATCTGTTAAAGGAATTGGATAAATGAAACCTGCTTTAAGTAATTTCTCATCTTCTGTTTTGATGGGAGCTACTTTTCGTGGGTGTATCTGACACAAAAGTTGCCGGACGAGTTTAGCATCCAGGTAAATTTTGATCTCAGGCACAACAATTGAAGGATCAATTCCTAGCATTTCCTCATAAAACCAGGCAAACATGTCACAGAATTCTTGAAATAGGGCTTTGTATGTTTTGATTTGTGTCCGTACAAGAAGCACCTATGTGAATGTTTTCAACAATCCCAGGTTTGACTGAAATGTCGATAAGAACCGTTCGAGAAATATTTGCTAAATTTTGTTCAGAATCAGGATGTTTCAATGGATTCTACGGTTCTTAGACGTATTCAGTAGTAAAAATAGATGAAAAATCATTCTCAAAATGATCTCAGGTAAAAACGAAGATTGATGATGAAGATCTTTCCATGGTAACTCATCAACAGACAAAAGTTCTCGAATTTGCTCATCGGTGTGAACAGTTTCAGAAAAGGTTGTTGAATCTGAGGTTGAGATTGAAAATGATTCTCCATGGATCACATTCACTAGATCAAGATTGGTTGAACTTGAGTCGGAAAATGACTGTACAGCTTGATAAGCAACTTCAAATGGACTCAAAGGCATGGCATCACCAATAGAGCCCATCTCAGAATCGGATGGAACGAACCAAGGATCGTCAAGAACAATGGATTCCGATGAAATCATATGAATAGTCGCGAAAGGAGACAGTACGTTGGGAGGAGGAAATGAAAAATTTCCGAGTAAACAAGAATCTTTAACTAATCCTACCCCAACATCCTTATAAGGGATAGCAGTTTTACCAACATGTTAAATACTATCAGCAGAGGATGGGTCGGATGAAAAGTAAGTTAACTGATCTATTGTAACGATCTTTCCATTATGTGGAAACTTAATAAGCCGAAAGACCGATGAAACAACAATAGTCATGGCGTAAGACCAGCTACGACCCAAAAGAAGGTTGTAATCCAGAGGGGCATCAACCACCTCCACATCTAGATTAACAGTTTTTCCTTCAACCCCTATAGGTGAGTCCTGCAAAATGCCATAAGAATGAAACCCTCGGCCATCAAAGGCCTTCAGAATCATCGGGGATTGATTAAGTGTAGGAGAACCAAGGGCTTTCCAACACTGTATCGACATAATACATGTTGAAGCTCCCTCATCAATCACAGTCCTAAAGCAAGGTCTGTTTTTGACTAACACTAGAATCTGGAAAGCCATTTGATGAGGTAAACGAGGTGTACTATTTTCTAAATCGAAGACTATGAGGTTTGAGTCCTGAAGATCAATAGCTCCTATAACTGACAATAGCAATTTACGTTGTGCTGGACAAGATTGTAGCACCTCCAAAGCTGACATTGCTGAAGGTGAAATAGCTAAATCTTCAACAATGTTATAGTTCTGAGCAGCTCTCGCATGTGGATTGAAAGCTGACTTTCGAAGTATACCTTTAGCAGATGGTTTGATTACTAAGTATGGATTAGGTTTCTCGATCTGTAGCGGATCTGAACCAGACGGAGCTGAGTTTGATGGGTTGGAATTAGAAGATTCCGCTTCCTTACCACCAATAGGACTCTTACTTCCGTAATCTTGCGATCGTGTCGTAATCCTAACATGGGACATCATCATTATGGGCTCTTTCGAGGCACTAGAGGAAGAACCTATCATCTTGCTGTCTTGACTCAGAAAAGGATCCTTCAAAACAGTAGGTGTTTAAGAACCTTTGATGATTTTCGCAACCTCAGCACGATGTGGACAATCTCTTGTAAAATTCTCCTCATCGCAAATGAGACAAGGATAGAGAGGTTTATGTTTCTTGTCAATAGATTCAGGTTTATTTGATTTCTCTTTCGAGTTTTGCTTATTCTTCTTCTTGCCTTTCTTCTTACTGCTAGATTTTGATTTGGCCGTAGATGATTCTACGACATGGACATCGGCAAAAATTTCAGGTGAATACTCTCCCTTCGAGGAATCTGGTAAAGTTATAATAGGAGAAGAATTCTTGGAGGATTTCTTTTTACTTTTGGTATTAACAGTACCAATCATACCGTCAGCGGCATGAGACATTGAGGGAGGTGCAGTTATTTGATTTTGCTTTGGAAGGTTAGGGATTTTCTCGTGTAAAGTACCTGACTGCGCATAAACTAAGTCAAGGTACTGAGCTTGAGAAATTACTTGCTCTTCGGTAACTACTCCTGCCTTGGCTACATCTTCCGTTATTTTACGTAATAATGATTTTACAAACCATTCTGCTAAAATTTGGTCTGGGATAAAAACTTTCACTAAATGATGTCGACATCACCATTCATGAATATGGTCTGAAATATATGTAGACGTCAACTGTTTTAATGAATTTAATACTTCCGTTCCATTGTCATATCGAACTGGCAGCTGAAAATGAGTAAGGAAGGAAGTGGCTAACTGACTAAAATTGTAAAAGGAGCCTCGTGGCAACTCAATGTACCACTTGGCTGCAAGGCCAATCAAAGTGCGTTGAAAAAGACGAAGAAGAATTGAATCATCTATAGTGGAATTCGATGCACACCAGAGATGGTAAGTCATCACATGATTTGACGGATATTCTCCTGACTTCCCCTCAAACTTTGGTATATCGTTGGGCAACTTATTTGGCATTGGCGGCCAAAAGGGAAGATAATTAATGGGATCGTTCGTAAGGCGCAACATGTCAGGTAAAATCCAAATTTGCTATAAATGGTAACTGATGGTTCGGATCCTGAAAACTTGGGGTCATAAGACTAGCCCCAAGAGGGGGATATCCAAGATAACTTGGAATTGGATTGGCATTTGGGATATTATATCCTCTTGGAAAACCAGAATTAACCGGACCATATTGGGGTTGTTGAGGTTGTTGATAAGTATACCTAGGGTACGGTTGATACTGATAAGCCGGGCTCTGCACAGCAGGACCGAATTGGTACTGTCCCTGGTACGGTTGATAAGTAAATTGAGGTTGACTTGTGACAACCGCACTAGGCCCAGGTTGTCCTACAGGCATTGAAACTGAAGTCTGGATTGTAGGTCCGGACTGAGGTAAAGAGGCCTGAGGCATTGATACAGGAACAGTAGAAATTGAAGCTGCTGATACTCTAGAAATAGGTGGGGTGGATTGAACAGAGGTCGCAGTAGTTGTAGCAGACATTTGGGGTGGAGTTCGAGGTGAACTAGGCCCAGGCTGATGAACTACCCCAGGTGTAGAAGTTTGAGTAGTAGGCTGGACAGGTTGCTAGGGTGAACCAGAAACCAAAGGTTGTCCAGATTGAGATGACAACTGCACACTAGGTTGCGAAGTCTGTTGATCCCACACCACGTTCATTCTGGGGTATGGACCCATAACAGGTTGAGCATATTGAGGAACAAAACCAGGTTGAGTGTAAGATTGATAATTATACGGTACATTTCCCGTTCCTTGAACAAATGATTGACCTGAAGGTGGTGAAACCTTAAGGTTGGTATTGAACTTGATGTTGGTACTGACCTTGAGGCTGGTACTGACCTTGAGGCACATATTGAAACTGAGGTTGACCTTGAGGTATATATTGGTACTGGGGTTGACCTTGAGGAAAATACTACCCCGTAGGGATGTACTGCCCTTGAGGTTGTCCCCCAGGCGATAATGGACTACCTTGAGGTTGCCCTCCAAGCAGTATTTGAGTACCTTGCGGCTGCCCCCCAGGGGGTATTGAACTACCTTGAGGTTGTGAGTTAGGAGTAGTACCAGACATCATAAGAATCTCTTCGACACTTAATGGTTTAGTTCTGCTATTACCAAGAGATACTACATATTCGATGGGTTGAGGATATGCTCCTGAAAACATACCAGATAAAGACTGATACCCAGGAGGAACAGAAGGACCGCCATGTAACAATGTTTCTGGCGTCTGGGAAAACAAGGATGACGGTCTCGCCATATTAAAAGGATGATAATAACCTCTGGGTGTTGGATGGAAAGGAAATCGAGGTGGTGAAGACGTGAGACCTAGATTATCTAAAAAGTTGGTCAACGAAATATACCAAGCGTCACCTCTAATGGGACTGTAGAAAATGGATTCACGCTCCCTAAGTTTGATAGCTAGTTGATTTTTGGGGATGTTTATACCTTCGTATGGACTTACAAGTTCTTCTATGGAAATGAGTCCAGAAGGAAGATTTTGGGTAATGATACTTTCGACCCTGGGTGAACTAGGACCACTAGAAACAGGAGAAGCAAATCCTGAAGATCGAGTAGCAGCAGGTTCAATTTCAAGTTCAGATATTTGAGGTTCTTCGGCTAATGAACTAGTAGGAGTAATACTACCAATAACTTCGGAAAATGAAATCGGTTCAGAAATATGTTCTGTTGCTTGAACTAGATAATCAGGATGTATGATCAACGAAGACTCTCCAGCCTCCGGTGACCCAACTCTACCTTCACTAGGTGTGACAAGAGCTCGTAGCCCTTCAAGTTGACTTGGTGTAAATTCGGGAGGCTACCCCCAAAGTCGACGAGATTGTCTTGGTAATTCAGCCACGATTAATTATTTAATTACTTCACATGAAAAGAAAGAAAATCTCAAGAAAACCACCTAAAGTCTCTAAAGAACCAAACAATTTGAAGCACATGCCTAATAAATCTAGGAGATCAAACCACACACAAATAGTATCTTTCCAGATCCAAAACACTAGTTGGTGATGAAATCCAACGGCGCAGAATTCAATATAGAAATGGTAGTTGGAACAGTTACCCTGACAACCATGCTTATTGAAACAGACTGGCACAAGTTTCTCCACTATAACCGTCTCGAGTGAAGATAACCCCCCAGAGAGTCCAAGTGAGTCTAGTCGACGTCTGCTCCAGGTACAGTGGGATCTTCCCTCCACCGTCACCTAGGAAAGAATCCTATAGATTATGGCGACTAAGGTTAACCACGAAAGAAATTACCTGGGGAACAGTCTACGATACGATACGTACGCAAGGCGAGTAACAGCTCAATCCCTTGAAGCTCCTTGACATAATCCAAGGTTACCAACAAGTGACCCCAGGCTCCTCGACAATGTCAATCGAGGTTTACCGTTTTTAATATGTGAATATCTTCTATCGTTCCCAATGAGGAAGGATTGATTCCCACACTGGTTCAGATATGATCTCGTGCTTCTCCTTTAAGAGGAGCTTTCCCAGAGTATAGATGTAACCATTGGAATTTCTCCCTACCGCAAGATCGACTACTTGTTTGTTTAAACTATCTTGGAGAGTTAATTATTCCCTACTCCAAGATACTAGTCTCAGCTATGTTGGTGGAAACAGCCCTAGAAAATAAAAATATTGCTAGATGGATTTTAATTAAGCGTTATTTTTATTGGTTGTTTCTTAAGTCAATGGGTGCGGAGATGAAACTTTATGGTGTGAAGACTCGACTCCAAAACACTAAAAAAATTCACCTAAGATGATAAACAATTCCTTTTCTTTTCAATGAATTTCTAGCTAAGGAAGAGTTGAAAATGCAATGCTTTGAAAATCAAATCTTTCGCTTAACATACAACTTGAAAAGAAAACTTTTTGTCTTTTTCAAAGAACTTCAAAAACGAGACTACTAATCACACTCACGGAAAATCCCTTTGCTTTTCAACAATCAAAAACTACAAGAACAAACAATTCTTTCAAGAGAGATTTTAAGAATTCTGAAAAAAACTCTAAAAACTATTGAAAACAAATTTTTCAACCAGCTTCTATAATTTCTCTGAAACACTGAAAACTACAATCTAATCTTGAGATCTAACAAAATGGATTGAAAAGAAACTTGAAATGTTTTTGAGGATGCTTAACTTAGTTTTTCAGCTAACTAAGGATCAATTTGTTCAAATCAACAAACTAATAAAAAACACCCAATTATGTTTTAATAAAAAATGAAATTTGAAACTTTCAATCAAATTTAATCAAAGTTTTGCAAAAGAGAAAAATGGGATCTAGCTCTCTTCAAGGATAGATTTCATAAACTAGTCAAACTTAGCAAGAAGACCAGAGATACCAGGGTGATCTAAGGCTTTAAGGCTTCTGATCTCTGAGCTATTACGAAGACCAAGAAAAAATCAATCCAACAGGCAAAACTTCTAGAAAATCACTTCAAAAAAGAATGCCAATGAAAACTAACACACAAGGAACTTTGGTCAAGATAACTATAGATCTGGGCATAAACTAACAGCTATGGACAAAAACTAAACCTAACTCGACGGAAGGATCTTAGGCTTTTCAAACTTTTGATGGGGTCGCAGGCTCCCAGTAGAACCAGGTGCGGTACCGCTCTGTGTTATACTGTAACAGTGCAGACAGGTCCGCACTGTACCTAACGCAGAAGGTGCGGTACTCTGCCAAAAATCCGAAAAATAAAAATCAAACCAGTATCTAACAAGTACCCAATCCCACACACATCAAGGCAAAATCAGAAACCAAAACACAAGTTTCTCAAGTCAAAGCAAAGACAAATTAAAAACCAAAACCGTTCTCCGGTGGAGTCGCCAATTTATTGTCCGGATAGATCATTCTTGCGGACAAGACCGATCTCCCTAGTATCAAATCATATCTAGCAACAAGCAACACAAGCAAATCTACTTTTCTCTAAACATGTTTCAATTCATAAATGAAAACTAAGAGGTGTAATAGACCATACCTCGGTCCAACGCTTGTTTGTGGCAGCTTTGTTCCAACAGCTTCAAACAGTTCCCTTTTAATAACCTGCATACACAAACAAACACACATCAAAGAACACCTGCATCGATAATATAATAAAACATGTTCATTATGAAGATCAAGGAGCTCATAAAATAAACCATTAGAGACA
>APFE030973726.1:0-11241 GCA_000404065.3 Pinus taeda | reverse complement strand
AATAAACTTGATTGTATTAACTTTATGAATAAAAGAACCTTACAACCTTTGCCTTGATGTTGCACAAGCTCTTTCCAGGGTCGAGCAAGAATCTCCTCTACTTTGACAAGCCTCACTCACTTCCTAAATGAAATGAAAGGTATGTGATCTCTCCTCTCACAAGCTCAAAAAGGAAGTCTAATTTCCAGTAGCATTTACCCTCAAGAATCTTCAGCTTTCAACCTCTCCTACAACCAGCCCAATGCATGAATTTATAGTACAAATGGAGGAAGTTGCAAGTCCACCACTGAAGGGATAAATTCCTCCTTCAATGGGATAAGCACCTCATATCATGGAGTTAGCTCCCTTAGTTGTGGAATGGATGAACCAAGGTGGAGCGGACTTGCCAGCATAATATTCCTTCTAGAAGCGTCCAGAAGTGACCCAATGTGAGTTTTTGTGAGCGAACTCACGCCTTTTTAACTTTTACAGGGGTTCGCACCCATCACTTAAGAGACAAAGCAGTTAGGTTCACAGGGGACATGACCATTGGGTGCGGTACCGCAGGCAATGTTAGGAGAAAGTAAAAAACTAGGATTTGAGATATTTTTAAGGTCTTTCTCCCATTTTCAAGGCTTGACATGAGGAGCTGAGGCTTAAGATTTGCAAAGGAGGTATGTATGAGTGGTGATGGACTCACACAAACTGTAAAAAGTCATGGTGACAATTTTTTGTGTAACACCCCCTCGTTTTGTCCATCTATTTTCAGATGAAAGGTTGTACTCTTCTTCAACTTAGTGTCCATCATGTTCCACAAATTTGACCAAAAATTCCCAACAAATCGATAATCTCGATCACTTGCAATGGAAGTAGGAAGACCAAAATGAACCAAAATATTTTGGAAGAAAAGATGAGTTGTTTTTTAAGTTGTAATTTTCTTTTTAGATGGTGTTAGAAGACACATCTTGTTGAACCTTTCTACAACTACATACAAGTAATCATGACCTTTCCTTGACAATGGAAGACCTCCTACAAAATCCATTGAGATACTCTCCAATGGACATGAAGGTACCGGAAGTGGAGTGTACAATCCTAGTTTCCTATTGCTAGGCTTACTTGTTGCACACAAAGAACATTCTCTAATAAAATGAGATACATTATCAAACATGTGTGTCCAATAACAATACCTTTGGAGATTCTCTACTCTCTTGCCTACACCAAAGTGTCCAGCAATCAATGAAGTGCGCGCCTCCCTTATGATATTGTTTCTTTCTCCCTGTGGAATACATAACTTGCCCAAGTGATACAAAAAACTATTATGTACATGGTAATCTAACTCTTCTATTTGGTTTCCTTGCCTTAAGCTTGCATACACATCTTGAAATTCATTATCATATGCATATTGCTCAATGTAACTTTCATGTAAAACATAATTGTGCTTGAGTATAATAAATGAATTTACAATAGGCCTAGAAAGCAGATCAACTACCTTATTGTACATTCCCTTTTTGTACTTCAAAACCAAATGATATTTTTGTAGAAAACCCATTCTTTTGAAGTGTCATGATTGCTGCAACTTTGATTGTGACTGTAAGTACTGCAATGGTTGATGGTCAGTATGGATAATGGCCTCCTTCCCCATCAAGTAGTGTTTCCATTTTTTGACACTTTGTACCAATGCGTAAAGTTCTTTGTCATAAGTGGGATAGTTAGTCACAGCTCCATTAAAAATTTCATAATGAAATGAAATGGGCTTACCATGCTGCATAAGAACTGCTTCCATGGCGTAATCACTAGCCTCCATTTGAATCTCAAATGGCTGTCTAAGATCTGGAAGAGCCAATACCAGTGCTGAACTGACCTTTTGTTTTAAAGCATCAAATTCTTTCTATTGTACATCTCCCCAATGGAAGATTTTCTTGACACTAGCCAATGCATGTAGTGGAGCTGCAATGGAAGAAGAATTAGCAATAAATTTCCTCCAATATTATGCTACACCTAGAAATATTATTACCTCTATAATTGTATTGGGCTTGGGCCAATTCAGAATGACCTCAACCTTAGTGGGTGTATCTTCAGCTCACCTCCTCCAACAATGTGTCCCAAATACACTAAGGAAGTCTTGCCAAATTCACACTTCGACATCTTTAAAAAAAAATTGTTCTTTTCTCAAGACATCAAGTACTTTGTTCACATGCATGACATGTTCATCTCTGGATTTGTTGAATATGAGAATATCATTTAAGTAAATAATGACAAAGTCATATAGAAATGGCCTCAATATGTCATTCATAACTCTCATGAAAGTAGCCAAAGCATTTGTAAGATCGAAAGGCATAACAAGCCACTCAAACAATCCTTGTTTAGTTTTAAATGTGGTTCTCCAAATGTCCTCTTCAACTATTCTAACTTGATGATAACCACTTCGTAATTCTAACATAGTGAAATAATTTGCATACCTCAACTGATCAAGAAAATCATCAATTCTTGGGAGTGGATAATGATTCTTTACTGTGATTTTGTTTAGTGCACGGAAATCCAGACACATGCGCCAAGTCCTGTGCTTCTTTGGCGCCAAGACAATGGGTGAACCACATGGTGAAGTAGATGGGCATATGATACCTTTGTTCAGCAATTCTTGAATTTGCTTCTTGATTTTCAGACTCTCCATGATCAACATGTGATACATGCCAATGTTTGGAAGTGGAACATCCTACTGCAGCTGTATCTCATGCTAAATTCCCCTCTTGGGAGGTAACCCCTTTGGTTCCTAAAACATCTCGCCATGCTTTCTTACCACATCAAACAAATCAGATTTTAATTTGTCATCACAACCTTCAAAAGACTCATAATCAATATCATTATTTTTCTTGATCATGAAAAGCACACAATTTTCACTTGCATTTACTAGTCTCTTCATCTGCCTTGCATTAACCAAAGAAATGTTTAGCTTTTTGTGATGGGCTCTCACAATTTACTCCACTCCATCCTTGAGCAACAGATATTTGTTTTCATGGCGATAAAATATTGCTTTCCTATCATACAAATATGGGCTCCCCAAAATGATTCCTGAGATGTCAAGTGGAACTACATCTAACTCAACTTCATCAATGAATTTTTCAGTAATGGAAAACCTAAATAAGAATTTCCTTGTAACCTGTAAATTTTAATTATTGACTATCCAACCTAAGGGATATGGCTTGTGATGAGGTACAGTTTCAAGGTAAAGATTTTTGACCAAGTCTTCTGAAATTAAGCTTGATTGTGACCCACTATCAAATAATGCATCAATCTTTGTATGATTTGAAATTACCCTTACATGGAACAATTCTATTATTGATTCTTCATTTGGAGTGTTGTTGTGACTATTGTTAGGTAAAATTGACTTGGGGTTTGAGTCAAGGTTCACCTAGTTAAATAGTAGTGGTTTTGGGCACATGGCATAGTGTACCCATGGTATTATGGTCCATGGTATTGCATTTAATGGAGCCAATAAAAGGCTGGGAATACTTCATTGTAATGTAGGCATGGAGATGAGTGGTGAAGGCTCACTTGGACGGATTGGCCACGGTTTTGGCCAATGCTATTGAGATTTCATTGGGTTGGTTGTTTCCCCAGATTTGGGGTTTGCCTTAGTTCAGGATGTAATTTCCAACAATGGGTTTCATCATGCCCCTTGTTTTATCCCCTTCTTTCTTCACTCTTGCATTCTTATTTCCTTTCCATTTTCCACCCTTCTCTTTCTCCTTACCCTTGAATGGCTTCTTCTTACTACCCTCTTCCCAAATGTTCTTTCCTCTTTCTTCAAGGTGCATGGCTTGCACACATACCTCATCCAAATTTCTTGGATTGAACATAAGGATAGTATGTTTTAAGTAGGAATGTAAACCCCCAATATATTTCAACAATGTATCTTAGGAATTCAAGTTTACTCCTAACAACAAAGCCCTCTTCCTAAACTGTTGGGTATAGTCTTGAACTGTTTGGCCCTTGAGTTGCCAAATTTAATTACAGACACAAATTCAACCCAAGAAATGGATATCTTACCATGATTTCACATTTCCTCTTGAGTCTTTGCTTCCCACCAAACTAGTGTTTCTCCTTCTAGCCTCAATGAAGCCAACTAGATCTTTATGTCATCTTCTTGAAGGTTTTGAATTCTGCAATAAACCTCCAATTTTTGAACCCAATTGTTTAACTTTTCTACATTCACCTCACCATTGTACATGGGAAGTTCAAACTTAATGTCCAATTTAAGTAAGGGAGTATTTTCCTTTGGGATTTTTGAATGAGTATGAACAGTTTTTATGGTGGAAGTGGAAGATGATGTTGTTTGAGATGATGAAGATGGTGGAGATGGAGGAGGATTTCCTCCATTACCCTTTGAATCCTTCTTTTCATCCTTTTTATCTCCTAAGATTCCCTCTCCATCTAGAGGCTTAGAACTCTCTCCAGCCATTCAGTATTCCTCTCTTCATAGAGGACTCTAACCATGTCAGTTAATTCATAGAAAGCTTTCTTGAATGCTTCCCCTTCTGAAAGAACTTCAGTCTCTCTTGCTCTAGATATGATGGCTTTGGATTCAAGCTCAACTTCTGGTAGTGCTTGTACCTCCTCAATCTCAATTGAAGGTAAAACTTCAGGTGTTTCAAGTGCAGCTGGGATTGGAACTTTGAGTGGAGATTGTGGCCTTGTGGCTCTCCTTCTTCTGGGCATTACCTCAGGAGTTGCAACCAATAGTTTCCCTTCTCCTCTCTGCAACTTTAACCTTGTAAGCATCACAAATTTGCAACCATTAAAAATTTGCAAGAAATCAAGCAAATAACCTTTCCTATGATACCAAATTGATCTGTTGTTGAATGTTAGTTTTGATGTGCTAATTTCAACTTCAGAATTGAAAACAATTGTTGATAATTTGCCTCATGTGCATAGGTTTCCTTTATGGTGTTTGTGAATGAACAAGTAAATCTATGTCAAGTTTTATGTCAAATTCATGAGAAAAATAGCATGAAACTAAAGTGGTGAACAACAACAAACAAATGTACAACAAATCATCAAAATGAACACTTAACACAGTGTTTTGATGAAGGAGTTCACCCCTCCTGAGCTACATCTCCTTGGTCCAACTTCCATGGCTTGGGCCTCTGTATTAGCTCAAAATGGAAAAAGTGTTGTTTACAATGCTCTATTGCTCTTGAAACCTGCTTCAATGTGCTCAGAACATCAAAATCATCTAGGAATACCTTTTTTTGATCCCAATTTGGTCGAATTTTGCAAAAGTTATGACCAAAACAATTTCTCTTAGTAAACCTCCACTAAAATTGGAGGAACTCCAATTAGTCCCACTAAAACTGGAGGAATCCACGGATTTGTCGGATTTGCTAACTTCTCCGCCAAATTAAACTGCAGTTTATTAATGATAAACATGTGTTAATTATGGAATAATCCACAATTAGCACTAATACCACACAATTATGGATAGCCATTAGCATTAAATGCAGTAGTGGTCACATAGGAGTGGAAATGTCATGGTTATGGTTTGCATTATGGGTTAGCTGGTTGTCGGATGGTTAAGGTGTAGTCACATGCGGAGAGTTTAATGTTAGCGTTTTAAACTAATGGTTAAGGTTTGAGGAGGTGGCCGGTTCCGAGTGGTGTAATCACATGGGAGGGGGCAGGTCTGCGGGGCTGGCTCCCTCCTACCCCCAACCGCTAAGAGTTAATACAATGAATAGAAACCGTAACCATAGACTTGTAGGAATTATTATTGTGATAGAATGGTAAAGTGTGGAGTTTATTCAGGCAAGGTCGCGGGTTCGACTCAACCGACTTACCCATAATTTTACACTGCGCGCCAATGCCCATCTCGGCCTTTGGGAGGGACATGCGGCAGCCTCCGGGCTTGTCACTTGTCCCCTCCTCATTGGTCCACCTCTGACCAATAAAAACAAGCCACATCACCAACCTGCAGACCAACCACAACATGACACTTGGTGAAACCTGACCGGACAGTTGACCACCCTTTGACCCTACCTAGTCACCTACCATGTCAGTAGTACGGACTGCGCACTGTGCAGTGACTGTACATTTTTAAAAAAAATCCTCTATTAGGCAAAGCGGACAGAACACGATATCTTCCTCATAAGGGCTCAGTTTTGAGTGAAATGAGTTGTGTTGGGATTGTATCATCGAGACGGACGTATTCGTTCATGTTTTGAGCAATTCTGAGAACTTTGATTTTTGAGCTAAATACTAAGCACCTAATCAATACATAATAAGATAGAGCAATAATTATGTAAGCCTTAAAAACCTAATTTTTTTCATAACTATTTAAAATAAATCATAATTATATATTACAAAGATTAGACATCTAATGTATGCATAAGTACTCACAGGGACCATTATATCAACACCCTTTAATAATCGTCATATTACATAGAAATTGTTTATTCTAAAACAAATACAAAACTTTGAACTAACAGGACATTTTTAATCAATTGGACTAGTTCAAAGTTGTCAATCAATAATTAGAAGTGAGTTGTATCTAGAAAGGTTGATGAAGTACAAATCACATTACCATTAGGTTCTTTTCTAACCATTGATTCACCAATCGGAATGCATATACAATTCCTAAAATATGGAGAAAGACATTTATATGAAAATAATACTCACAAAAATAATACATTTTTATTTTAATAAGAGGATGAGCTTATTACAAGTAAGGGGGGTCTGTTTAATACAATTTTCTCATTTGTAATACTCTATAGTACCCTTTTTCATATGCATTCCGAGAGAAACACCCATTGTTGAGTTAAATATAGCTAAAATTTGTGTGTCTTGAAATTGATTTTAAGACACAAATACCTCTTTACACTAACACCCTTGAACCCTTGAATTAAAGTAATGGTGAATCATTAATACATGTAAATAACACCTCTCAACTAATTTAGTGATTATTCATTGATATATTAATAGATAATTAATAACTTACAAATAAAATAGTCTATGTGCAAAATATGATCTATTTAAGCATAGAACATATCAAGATAATTTCATTTATTTTTTTTAGGTAATAACTTGCTTTCCATAAAATTGTAATAACTAAGATTCTTTTTGGTATTTAATAAATCCAAAATCGTATCAACCTATCATTTTAATAAAGTAATGTTAACCATACATCGGGCCTATCGTGGGGCCACATGATGACGAAGAATGACTCGTAGTGGCACGGATAGCCGTAAAAGACGCATGATTGCCACATGATGACGAAGAATGACTCGTAGTGGCACGGATAGCCGTAAAAGACGCATGACAAATCAAAAAGAGGAAAATATATTATTAATCAACACCGCTATTTCAGGTAAAGTTTCCACAGCTGGATGGATAAATTATTGAAGTTTCCACCGTGCCATAGAAAAACTGATAAATACCCATCAGAATTAAACAAGTTCTCGAATGGCTAGGCTTTCGATTTCATACTTCGTTGATGGCAATTTATAGCACAAAACAAGCACAAGAAGACGCATGACAAATCGAAAAGAGGAAAATATATTATTAATCAACACCGCTATTTCAGGTACAGTTTCCACCGCTGGATGGATAAATTATTGAACAACTACCCACTCTGAAGTTTCCACCGTCAATTGCTTTTATTCGGCATGAAAGTGCTACACAAAAACCGATAAATACCCATCAGAATTAAACAAGAAGTACTCAGATCGCTAGGATGGCAATTTATAGCACAAAACAAGAACGAGAACTGTGTACAGAAATGAGCGTCTTGGATCGAATCCGGAGCCATTTACTCGAAGATTTCGAAGGCAAAGATGAAGAATCGTCCTTCTGTGCGAAGACGGGAAATATCCCCTCTTATAACAGAAACTCAAGCCCGGAAGTAGAGAGCTTCATCCAGAGTGCACTGGCATGTGAATCCGTCGACGGCAACAGACCCGAAATCGAAATGGAGACAGAAATGCCGACAACGGCCGTTGAGCCCTCCCGTCCCTTGCTCTCCGTTTCCGTTCCGCGACTTGATTCTTTGGGCTGGGAAAAATTCTCAGCCGGCGGGGGACACAGAAATTCCCTCGGCGTTACACCTCCGTCTGTGAGCCTTTGCTTATCCGACGCCTGGGCAAAGCTGCGGTTAAACGAAAACAATTCGGAGGACATGGTCTTGTACGGGATTCTCAAAGAGACCGCCAACGAGGGATGGATGCCTGTAACGCACAAGGAGGAGATGGCGATGGAAACGAAAAAGGAAGCCGATGTTTTTCCCGTCAAGAAAGAGGCCGATGTCCGTCATGAAACGCGAACACAGCAGCCGGTGGCGAAGAAGAAGAACGTTGGTAGGCATTACAGGGGCGTGCGGCAGCGGTCGCCGGGGAAGTTCACAGCGGAGATAAGGGACTCTGCACGGCAGCCGGCTAAAGTTTGGCTTGGCACCTTCAATACCGCGGAGGAGGCAGCTCTCGCTTATGACCGTGCCGCTTACAAGATGCGGGGTTCTAAGGCCTTGCTTAATTTCCCGCTCGATGTTGCTTAATTCCCTGGTCCAAGTTGTTTGCAGAAGTTTTGTATTTATTATGAGATTTAGTTAATTTAGTGTTAGTGTTGAGTCAAGTCTAGTTAAGTGATTGATGATTTTTAGTGTATGGTTATATGTTAATATATGTTATGCAAGTAGTTAGTTTAAAAAGATAAATATTTTTCATAGAATTTATTGTAAGCATCATGTTTTGTGTGATCAATAGAAGAATCATAGTTTATGTGTGAATTATTTGTTTTGTTTTTTCTATTTTTCTAACAAATTAGTATCAAAGCCACCTTAAAACCAAAATCCACTTAAAAGGAAAAATTTGTAGTTTGGAAGATTCGTGAATAGCCAAAGCTACAGTCTAACAACAATCGCAGCATCCTCAAAGAACAGAGTGTGAAAGAGGAGAGAGGCGCAAGTGCCTCCGCGGTAGAGTGATTAGCCATTTAATCTTTTAGTGAAAGGAAGGAGTACATAATAGTGATTCCTTTTTTATTTTGCCAAGTTGTAATTTTAGCAGTTTGGCTTCTGTGTACCCAGCACCTTATATTACACGGTTTGATTTTGCAGTGATGACGAGCAGGGTTGGAATTTGGATTTCTCTTTACCTATTATATTTCTTTTTTTTTTACGTTTTGGGTTCTTATGTTCTTATGCTCCCCGTCAAAAAACATTTGGATTTCTCTTTACCTATCATATTTCTTTTTTTTTTTACGTTTTGGGTTCTTATGTTCTTATGCTCCCGGTCAAAAAACGTTTTGTTTAAAATTTTTCCCTTCTAGAGTAATGTTCTTACAATAAATTAACCCTTTACCAATAAATGCTTGATTATAACATTACCTTTCAATGACATAATTATGTTAAATTTTCACATATTTATCATAAGGAAAAAAAATAAAAATAATAATAATAATAATAATAATATGACCATAACACACAAATGACTTATTAGTTCTCGAATCTTGGTTTGAAATTGCATGGAATACTCACAATAAAGTCTTTGGAACTTGAAATCAAATGTCCTTCCCCAGACATGCCATAGCATTTGTATATATGAGATATGATATCTTATGGGACATATAAGATGACCAACATAATAAAACTATTGAATGTTATCAATAAAAACTCAAAAGTAGATTAATTAATATGGTTTATATTATTATCTACTTAATCTAATATATACTAGTGGATCTAAAGATAAAGTACAATTTACCATATATATTTTAGCGTTTCTTTGGATAATGAGATATACACTAATGTTAACAAGAATAAATACTTAGTATTTGAACCTTTTAAAAATTAAAAGACTAAAATTATAATAAATGGGGCATTGTAGATCTCCTAACATCATGTTATAGGATTTTGTTATGATTTCCTCCACTATTACATTCTTAGAGAGAAAACATTTATAAGTATTAAATGTGGTAAAAGCATGCTTGGATCAAATATTTCCTTGTATTTATCACCAAAATTGTAGTAAAATTAATATACATATAAACAAAAAAATCATTGTGTATTGAAGTAACATTGAATAAAACCATAAGAAACTCACTCTAAAAGGGCTCCATATTGTATCTAACTAGTTTATATTTTAGACAAAACAATTTCATTGAAAAATCAAAATAATTTTCACCTTGGTGTATTATTTAGAGACTATACCCTTTAATCTAACTTGTACACATGTGAATTAAAAATTAAATATATTTAATTTATAATAGTTTGACAAGTACAATTGTGGACGTTTCAACCAAAAAATGTTGAACATTTGAAACATGTTTATTTTTCTTATTGAAATTATATAATCAATCCTAGGTAGATTACTTGATGGTCCATTATCTAATATAAGGTTTGATATAAAAAAATAAATATATGACACTCTAAAAGGGCACAAGAACATACCACCAACTTACAGTTTTCAAATCCATCTAATAAGAGAAATTCATTTTACAACAAATTATTAGTTGTTTCAAACTGATGTTGCAACTTACAAGTATCTAAATTCTATTGCTCCAATGATAATGTAAGCAAAGAAATGCCTCAGGTGGCATGGAAGCTATGCATTAAATCCAAATAAAAATAGATATTGAATATATGTGCAAAAGAAACTCCTCATATTTAAATGCATCTTGAGAAACATAAAGGGAAAGATGCTATGCCATAATAGCAAAATTCTCCAATCTAAATGTGTCACTTCTTTTACTACAATTTTAAAGAGGTTGGTAAGATGTGGGCCACCTACATATATGAAATGTAAATGGATAAAAAATATAATCAACATCTCATTCTCCAATATGTGGTGTAGTGGGGACTTCGATATTATAGAACTTTATTCTTTTAAGCTTAATTTGACATAAAAATGCAATACTTTAAAATTAATTATACTTGATAAAAATATATCATGTTGGACATCAAATTTGTTTTGTTATAAACATGTTTATGCTTTCAATTCTTTATATTTCTTTATATTTTTAACCTTTATCTATGTTTGATAGGTTTGGAATTAAAATAAATACATACTTTTTAAAATGATGGGGAGATCAGATTTGAAAAGATTTGTCTACTCTTGTTTGCACCTAACAAAGCAAGGTGCACTCTACAATATACTCAAATTTGGATTATGCATAATGTGACTAAGTTAAATTAAGTAACATTATTAAACTTAAAAAATTATAAATTAAGTTTACATTAAAACAAATATATCAAAATAATAAATAATTATTGTTTTTATA